>APFE031649980.1:73129-102390 GCA_000404065.3 Pinus taeda | reverse complement strand
ATTATTATCTTCAATTACCAAGGAAACATCATTGTATATTTTCCCCGTGAGCTCACTTTATGCTACTAAAACTCGATATTGCTCACTCTTGGATGGTTGCCTCTAAATCAAACACTATAGTTGTTTTGAGTTTTACAACTTCTATCTATGATGGATATTATGTAGGGACCTTAGCTGATCATGTAGGTTGTTTTCCATACATCTTAGAGTTTGTCTCATGCAAATTGACAAGGTAATATATAATGGTATGTGGACTTTGAGAAATAGGTGTTAACTGTTTAAGGCCCTTTTGACATCTAGTTCTCTATCACCCCCATTGCTAAAACTTGATTATGGTACTAGTTGAACAACTAAATAAGGGGGAATTAACAATCTTGAATTCTAATCAGGTTTTTACTCATGCTAACAAGCCATTTAAGAATGATTTCAATGGCCATTGGTTTTCCTCCATTAAACTTTATCCTAATTTGAGTCTGAGCTCACCTAGATTTGGTTTTCTACTCACTAAGTAAAGGCTTTGTGAAATCCAACTTTTGCTACAATTCCATTTCTTAAGTATGTTAACATTACCATTATGAATTAGCACACGGTACTTTGTTGCTTGAGGTCTAATAAGAAAAGAAAATTAAAGGTTTTATTTTTTATTTTTTATTTTATGGGTATGAAATGAGATTCTTTGACCTTTGTTTAAAAAAATACAAGTTACTTATGTAAATGGAATACTTTTACTTGTAAATTGTTTAGTGTCTTTTATATTGGATATGACCCCAACAACAACTTTAAAAATATAGCGTTGAGTTATTAGAAATCCAGAATATTGTTTTTGAAACTTGAAGAAACAAGGTATACTATTTCAACGTCTCTAAAAAAAAATCAAAACATAGAGAAAAATTAGCAAAAATAGAAATATAAGTAATATTAGAAGATTAGAACAACTCAAAACATGAGCACACAACCAAAAATGTTGTATTGGATTTTCAGTTATTAGATATTTTAATGAAGATGTAAGTATATCAAGATAAGTACATTAAGACATTAAGGGTCTAGATGATGATGATGGAATTCATCATCTGTTTAATACCACACATTATGCTGACATTAAGTTTGATTTTGAGGATACCAAGAACTGCCACTACTAATGAACCTGAGTTTGAGTCACGATTTACCATTATTTCATCCATATAAGTATCTTTAAGATATACATTTTTTTTACTCTGGAAGCTTTCTTGCGTAGCCATCTTTATTTTGATATGTATGGAAAAATTTCCAATGGAACTAGACTAGATCTTCTATCTTCATGGAGTTGAAATGATCATGCTTTCCTAGTTTGACATAGTTATATGTGCTCTATTTTTTCTTACATGCCAATGAAATTGGTATCCATCTTAAAACATAAGACTTAGTAACCTTAAAAAGATGAAGTAAAATCCATAAAATTTGGAATGTGTTTCAACCATTTTGTATTTTCTTTGTTTATTCTAAAATTGTATCCATCTTAAAACATAATACTTAATCAAACATTGAATCAGATAAAAAAATTAAAACTAATTAAACATCAAATAAGTGATGTTTAATGAACTTATTCACATGCAATGATGGAGGGTTCGATAGCAACAACAATGATGGAGTTCTAATCCAATAAGTAATTCAATTGATTGGATAAATAAGTGCATGTAATAAGCAAAGCATATGTGGATAACTAAGGAGGCATAGAAAAATGGTTGAGCTGAATAAATATCTGGGTTAAATATTAATGAAGTTGAAATCTAGATGTGTTAAACTAATAAATTAATGGGTTAACCATGACGGACACATCAAGACTAAACAAAACCAATGTGAGAGCCAAAGCTATCCATACCCTCCACATACTATGGACAATAGTTTGGACTGTCCTAGATAAGTGTAGAAGTTACCATTATCTCTAGTTTATTGTTTTCCCTCCTCCCCAATCCTAATAAGAATGTTATTTTCTCATTTTTTATCAAAGGGAGGGCTTGATCAATGTCACTCTACCATAAGTTATCTCTTGACAATCCATTAAGGTATACCATGCTTTTTCCAAGGGCCCTAATTAGGGAAACTAGAATGCAAGGGCCTTCATTTTCTTCCTTATTGTTTCGTCTGGAAATTAAACCTTTAATTGATTGATATGGAAAAAGGTTTTCTTTTTGATCCATTGAATTTTTGGCTAGCCAAATTGCGCATATGATTTGAAGGAGGAGTCTTTGAGCTCTATCGTCACTTTTTTTTCTTATTCAAGCAATTTTTTGAACACTACACCTCCAACCTCTAACCATCCCAAATAGCCTCATAGACCATTAACCTAGTTGCATAACTCTATATTTCCCCAAGTATGAGAAATTCATGAATGGACGAGGGATTGTTTCTACACCCTCCACATACCTTGGAAAATAGTTGGGACCCTACTAGCCTTTGCACTACAATGCATACCAAGTTAGTATTTTGTTATTGAGTGCTAACCATGAAAAGGGTATCACCTTTGGTGGTGCCTAGAACCTCCAAATTGAAACCTACCAAGTGTTATGATGGTTTTCCATAATGGAGTACTATGAGTGATAGCCAAAATTCACTAAGTATGCACCCCATATGAGATACACGCTCTACCAAAGTGTATCCTCCTCCTCCACCAACATAATCCCAACATTGATTAATTGGATCATAAAAATATGCCATTAAATAGCCACCCTCCCTCAAAGATCTTGAGATTTGTTGAATAAATGAGGTTTATCCATTGATAAGTGAGCTAATAATAAAAGCAAATTTGCTAAGATATGGTAGTCTTGAAAAAACAACAAATATTTAAACTCCCTTAGCATATTGAAGGCCTGCTCCTTCCCAAGTCCTTGATCCCTACCTGAATGAATGATTGTGAAATTCCCACACACTAAAATATGCATATTCTAGTAACAACAAAATACTCTAGCAAGGATTTCTAAAATGAAGAGATCCATTTGTGTAATTTATTATCTATTCGAATTCATCACTCCATATGCATTAGATTTATTATCTTGGTCAATATTTCTTACTAGAAACCTCTCTTTATGATGAGTTTGAATCCCCCATTTTGTGTGATTTGTTAGGCATTTTAACCCACTTATATAGATGAATTTTATTTTATGGATTTATTTAAAACAGTATAGCCAAATACCTCTCTTGAAGAGGAGTTTCCAATGCCCCTTTTTGTGATTTGTTACATTCTTTGATCCATTCTCGAGTTTATGCATTTCTTGATCAATATTTTTTGTCAGATTATCTCTCAATAATGAGTTTCAATTCCTCCTTTCCAACCAAGGCCTTTTAGAAAAGTTATATGTGATTTATACCCCAACAATGTTGTTTCATGCACTATTTCTGATAGGCCCTCCCAATTAACCAATGGAATTCCCCTTCACACCTTGTTTCCTTTCCAATGATAAGAGAATCATTCCTTCCTAATTCTATTTATACTCTAATTGGGCATGCATGCTAGTGAGAGACAAAATACATGGATGAAGAAGAGGATGCTTTTCATGAGTTCCACCCTGTTATCCATCGAGATCCATTTATGTACATAACAATTGACCGTCTTGATGCTGTCTATGAACCACAAGTTATAACTACAGCTTGAATCTATATCTTTGAGGGCTTCAACTGGTAATTGAAATAACCATGTTCTTCCTCAAAAGAAGGCAAGGAAAAGGGGAGAAACTTTGAAATCATGTTGTTGTGGTGTTTTGATACCACTCAATACCAAACAAATGGCTTATCTCAATTCACATCCATTTTAATGGCTCTAGAGAAGATACAATATCACTAATTACAAACTTTGGCTTCTCTAATGGTTGCATTACTGAATAGTAGAAGGATCACAAAATAGCCATGATAATTCTCATGTTTGTATATATCTGTGGGGATGATCTTGAGTCTGTGATGTCAGAAATTTCTCCCTAATAGACATTTTTAGTTGTTGATGATTCGAGTCTAAACCAAGACCCATCGTCAGGACAAAGGTCACAACTAAAAACGTCTACTGTGGAGAAATTTCAGACATCACAAGCTCAATTCTCATGTCCTATGGCATTTGAAGATTTAACTTATGATCTTTGGTTCAATTATGTGGTTGTAGATGTCGTATCATGCACATGAACTTCTAAAGATCTAATTGTAGGTAACCATGGAGAAACCCTACAAACTACTATAAAAGACACAATCTGTCATTTGATTTGGTGATAGTATGTGTTTCTTCACAAAGCCATTGCATCTTCCTTTTGGTGTAGATGACAGAGTTTCTTTCCCTAAGTGGTTCAACTAAGCATTGCTTGAAAGAGTTACTTCGGTGAGTCATCTAGGTGGTACCTACTAGGGTCACTTCTTTGAATTGATCATGCATGTCGTATTAGTCATGCATCCTTTAGTTGGCCCCCACACAACTACAAAAAGTTTACTCATTTTGTTACCACTTGGAATCTTGCTTGACATTGCTTCAATTATAGATAGGGGTTTCAACACTTAAAAATTGTGATTTTTATCCAAGCATACCTTTGGCCTCTAAGATATCAATATAGGTAATTCAACTCTATGTTGTGAAAATTTCAGGTTTAGAGTTTTTTGAACCAATTTTTGTTGATTTCCCTCAAGTTCTCTTAGATGACACTTTTAGTCACGTAGCTTAATTATTAGCACACTGGTGGTTTTGATAATTTATGGAGATTGATGCACACCCACATTTTTCTCTTAACAAGAAAAAATTAGGTTTACATCCAAGAAATTACATGTTACAAAAGTAAACATCTTATCGATTTAGCCAAAGCATTAAGAACGTACCATTCAAGGTTGGTATTCAACCAAGATAATATCATTACATAATCTCTACAACAATCAGTCCTCTCATGTAACTACTCGTTTTTAGAGATAAATTTATTTCAATAACATATAATATCTTCTCAAAAGGACATGCATAATCATCTAAGGTATGATAGCCTTGTACTAACTCTATCAACACACAACATTCCACTGGTTGTCAACATCATGCTAAAAAAACTTCTACTTGTTAAAGTGACTTAACTTTCATGTACGGTAAGCACTCATCACACTATCAACACATAACATTGTAATCACTATGATGAATTGAAAATTTTATGCCACAGTAAAATTCATTGCATTAAGTAATTTATTTTGTTCTAGGGCCAATACAACTCCCAAATTTCTATGATAAGCTTTGAATATGGAAAATGAGGTTTTGGAATAATGACTTGGAACATTGACCCAAGGATGTCTCTTTAAAACATTATGTTGTTTTCAAATCATAGGCTAGAAAGGTGAGGTCATATAGGTGATCCATTAATATTATATGGTATGCCTTTTTAAGAAGGACAAGCACAACATTCCTCTTTCCTTTGATATTATTAATTGTGCACCACATGTTGACATCATGCTACAATAATTGCAATGGTTGTGTTGGATAAATCCAATTAAATTTCACCCTAGATGAGCGTCCCAGATTGGACTAAAATGGCCTACTTCCAAAAGATAGAAAAACATGGAAATCCTCTTTCTTTTCATATTTTCAACTACACACCACACTTTTCCATTATGCTACACTTACTACAATTATTGTGTTGTTTGATAACGAATCCAATTAAATTCCACCCTATAGATGATCAAATAAACTAGCCAAAGATGGTAAAATAAATTAATCCAAGCTCACAAATAACAACTTTACGGATTAATAGTCCTAGGTGTTCATGGTCACATTTACATCATTAAAGTTCCCCTAGGTAGTCCCCCAAACAAGAGCCCCAACTCTCCCAATACATATAGCTTACTTTGGATAATTTCTTGATTAAACCTGGTAACACAAAACCACCATTTATTTCAAAGTTTTCAATAATATGAACATAAAAGAAATGAATGTGGAAGTCCTCTCTGGTACATGGCCATGAAGGTTATCTCTTGGAACATTAAGTGATGAAAAAATTTGCAAGAAAAACAAAGTTAGAAGGATTATAAATTCATGAGGTTTGATCCCTTAGGTTTAGCTCAATTGGTTATTTTTATTATTGTTAGGACAATGTTTATCCAGCAGACTCTGCAAGTCCCTAGTTCAATTTCCACTAGTTTAGATGTACTAAGTCTACACTTCCTACTTTACACTAGGTGTCATCCTTAAAATGTGGAAAATTTCCCAAGAGTTTCGTGGATTTATTTCAAGGAAAAAATGAAATTCGATAGCTTCTATTGATATTCCTTGCTTTCAAGAATTAAAGAAGCGAACTATGAATTACAAGTCTTTTGGATATTTGGCCAAATGCAAATCTTGGATTCAATGCATATTTAAAATGGTTTAGAATGTTAACGTATATATTATAACACAAAAAATAATGTATGTTTGTATTGTGTAATATGGTCACTTTATAAGTGGCATGTGACTAATTTAGCATTAAAATCAAGTTCAATTACCAGGATTGAGATATGGACCTACCAAATATATTGTAAAAAATAGTATCCATATGCATACTAACAAAATACATGCATATATAGACAGTCAAGAAAAAAAACTAATAACTAGACACATTGAAAATTTAGATTTCAATCTTGAAACCATTCATAACTTTGAACATATACCCCTAAATCTCATTTTCACCAAACTGTTTCTCCTCGCACTTTCGCTGAAGGCGACTTGGTCCTTCTTTATGATCAAGCCAATGATAAATTGGGGGTAGGTAAGTTCTAACCCATGTGGCATGGGCTCTACATTGTCAAGCGTGTCTTACAGAAAGGTGCCTATGAGCTATGTGATTATCAGGGAAATGCATTGTCACAGCCCCGTAATGAATTGTATCTCAAAAGGTATTATGCATGAGATTCATGTAATAACTTTTGTACATTAGTGTGTTAATTCATTAGTGTGCATTTTGATTTTTGGTGTGTTTGTTTGCTTTGCAGACATATGTTTTTCTTCTTACTCTGTGTTCCACTCAGTTTGCAGATGTCATCAGGTCATTACATTGGTTTTGTTGATGGTGCTTGTCGCCGCACATGGAACATATCTTCTGCAGCATGGGTACTTTATGACCTTAATGGCGAGCTGATTAACTTACAAGGTATCTTCCTTGGTCAAACAATCAATAATATTGTTGAATATAGTGCAGTTATTGAACTCTTGTCATAAGCAATTTCTCTTGGCATTAGGGATTTAGTTGTCAAATTGGATTCGTAGCTCATTGTGTTACAATTAAACAATCATTATTCTGTAAGAAATCCACAAATATTGTGTTACATGTTATATTGCTGGAAAGAAATTTTGATTACATTACATATCAACATATTCCACGTAATTTAAATACATTGACTGATGCATTAGCAAATTTTATCCTTGATAGACATTTGCATCATTTGTAAAATTGAATCATGTTATGAATACATAAGTAGAAATAAAACACACACACACACACACACACACACACACATATATATATATATATCGCGTCTGCGGAGTGTTTACATCAAAATGCCAAAAATAGAGTCTTCTGAGACACTTGGCTTTCAAAGCCTACAAAATGTGTAAAAGACTAGATGAACTATCAATCTGCACGGTGGTCATGATAGCACGAGACCGCCTTGATCACTCGACCTAATAGCCGACGCAGTCTCGCAGAGATTCCCACAGTGTGTCTCTGCCAACGCAATGGAACATCGTCGATAGTGGCATAATCTAGAATCCCTCAAATGATTACCTCTAGATTGCATTCCATCTCAGCTAAGGGGTCAGCCCCTTCCTTGTAGTCCACACCCACTATCAGAAGGGCAGCTTGTCGTGCTATTGGTGACATGCCTGGTGGTCTCTCTGGTCCCACATCCACACATTTATCATAAGTTGAGTCTTAGTTCGCACTTTTATAAAAATCATAAAAACTTGAAAAAAATAAATCAAAAAACAAGTTTTTACCAGCGTCGGTCCACTGTTCGCCTAGTGGCAGAGGTAGATCTAGATCCCCTTTGAAATTTGTGCCGGCATAAGCATAGTCATCTACCATAAGTAGTTTGCGTTCAAGCCAAGCGAAGAACTGTGGTGGATAATGCATATGTTGACCTATGCCTCCTCGAGGCATGAGCTAGCTCCATCTCACGAGCCTCGAATCTCGGGGGCAGGATGTGGTACTTCTACCCACTGATACCAGAGGAGCGGTATTCGTTCCAAGAATAAGGTCACCAATATAGAACCGAACCCGAATTTCTTCAAGTGTCCGTGCTTACCCTTGGTCAGTTGGCGCTTCATATTCACCAAAAGGCCTCCACACGAGTTGAGGATGGTGGGGGTCAAACGTGCGATAACGTACTGAAACTAAGACTTGGAGGCCTCATGCAAAGTTTGTGTGCCGGATACATGCGCCATGGTGAACAAAATTATTCTCAGAATGAGGTTATTGGTGATTGTTGCAATCTTCACCTTACCTCCATTAGTTATCTCGGCACCAAGATAGTATCTATGGACTAGACTCCTGGTACTCTCACCTCCTTGGTGAGATCCAAAGAGTTGAAATGGTTCTCCTCGACGGGATAATCTCGTGATGAAATAGATGTCCATCTCCTCTAGTTCCAATTCTTTCCCTTTGATGATGAAGATCTCTCGATCTACATCCCAAAGGCTGATTAGATAGGGTAGCAACTCCATCTAAGCCCTCAAACCTGTGGTCCGGAATAATTTCAGTAGGCCACAATCCCTCAGAGCATTTATGCATGCCAAATCCTAAGATGCTTGGAAATCCTTGGCCTTATCGCCTCTTTCTTTCCACTCCAAGACCATATTTCTCCTGCAAACAACATTTTCACACTTATTAATGCTTTTTACAAGGATAAAAGTCATCAAATTTGGCTTAAAAGAGAGCTTTCAATCTCTCGGTGTCATCGCGCCTGTTTTTCAAAACAGTGCGATGGCATCGTGCGAGCCTTTGGGCTTAAGCGCGACCATCACGAGTCTGATGACCATACCCACGATGGTCGCCGACGACCTAAAATTTTAATATCCTCCTTTTTAACCCAAAATCTACTGTTAAAATTGCATAGAAAAATTAATGAAATGCAAGAGCAAGGATGAGGCTCTTACCTGTTGCAGACAGATCGTGAAATGGTACCTTGGATCTCTCGCAGCAGCCACTAGAAAATCAAGGAAATTAGGGCACAAAAGCACTTTCAGAGCTCAGTTTGGTAAAATGGTAAAAAATGAAATTACTTTTACTTATTTAGAAGTTTTAAAAGTAATTTTGTCGAATATTTTTGTAATATTTTAATATTTTCTTGATATTAGTGATGGGTGTCTTTCTTGTGCAGTTGCAAGTGCCTTCAATGTGAACATTGATCATTATTGATTAATTCTTGGAGTTTTACTTTATCTTTTTTTTTTAACTCATTAAATAAACGAAAAAGGAACCCCCCTGGGGTCATCTTTCATCTCTTTTCTGACTCTTGAAAATTGAAAAAATTGTCGAGTACTTGTCGTTTCGAACTCGTTAAAGTAAATGAATCGATGTCACCTCAGTATACGTTTACCCCTTTTTCAGGCTGACACTGACTATTTACGAAAAAGGTACACCTTGGTCAACATGGTCAAGAGGTTCCCTCAGATATTGTTTTCTACCTTTTCGAATTCGAGGGACAAATTACGAAAAGGGACATGATGGAGTTTTCTTTTTCATTTCTTTTTCAAACTCTCTAAACATGAAAAAGATACAGAGTTTTTCTTACGTCGAGCTCATTAAAATTTTGCGACAAAAGACTCGTCATCATGATGAGACCGAGTTTCTCCTTCCTAGGGCTCGTAAAACTTACTAGGATGGATTCATTCGAAGAATGAACTTACATAACAAGCATATGATATCCCCTTCAAGCTTGCGATAAAAATAATTGGGGTACTCACTAGAAATGGTGGGGGGAAATGAAGATGAGACATCCTTTGTATAGGCAACATGTCACTTTTGAACATGACACTCTTCTCCTCTCATGTCAGGTTTGGGATATCCTCACTTAGTGACTTGTCCTCCCAGGTTTGGGTGATCCATCTTACCTCTTATTTGACTATTCCACACTTTCATCATGACCTTTAGTCCCCTATTGAGTCAAATGCTGCCACACTCTAGAGTCATGTCGTCAATATGTTCAACAGAAGTCCAATCTATAGCTATTTACCTATACATTGTTCGAGTCATTGCTACAGTCATGAATATCATTCCACTTTATTCCTTGTTTCGTGTCAATGATGAGGGATTCATCATTTCCCTCCTTTGACAAGTCACTTCCTGTCGACTTCAGCTCACTATCCAAGAAGATGACTTAGGAACTCCCTTTCAGTACCTTAGAGCTGGCATGCATTAATGGTCGGTTCTTCGCATCCGACAACAGGTCTTCATTATTGGATTTCAATAAGGTGATTCCACAAGTGTTCGACCTCAACTTCATTATCACATTTACGAATTGTACTGTTGTACCTTGAGGGCCATTGTCATTATTGGTGGTTTCTCTCGTACCTATTAATGGTCCACATCATTGGGCTGTAATCAGGTGGTTTTCTAGCATGTTTGACTTCAACACGTTTATTCGTATGTTGGGATTCGTACATCGATCGGGTCAGGATGGAGCGCCAAACCGTGAGTCTTGTCTGTTATGGCTCAGGTTGCATGAAGTTTTATGTTATTCATGATTGTACACATGTATCTACTATACGGATGGTTCTGACCATATCGTGAGACTTTATATTCATGTGAATCCTTATTTTCTGGATGGTTGCGCCCATACCATGGATCTTTTATCTAGTCTTCATCATTTGGATGGTTGCGTCCATACCGTGGATTCATGTCCTGATCTCATATATGTATATGTATATGCGTCCTTGATTTGCAGGTCTTCTGACAGTGCATGTCCCTGTCGTTGCCAAAAGCTCGTAAAGCATCTCAGCCCTCACTCCTCGTTCTGCCTTCATGATTTAGGGGGCATCTGTTACACAGTATTTTGTCACGCCTCCTGTAATTCCCTGTGACATACCCTGAAGTGCCTGAAACATGATCGTTATACAGTATACTCATCAATGTATACAACTCATATCCCTCCTTTAACTTTGCTTGTAAAATATCTGGAGCTTTCCCTGAAGAAATGGCTCATGAAACCCTAAATGAGAATCATCGCCATTATGAAGCTCAAAATTGCAATGATTCCTGTCGCACCTTGTTAAGCCAACAATGACATCGGTTTGTTCTCTCTCATACTCGCAATGATCTCAAAAAGGAAGTTTTCCCAAAGAGGACGAGAATTTTCATGATCTAGAAGCTTCCAAAGCAGTGAGCTGGAGGTGGTTTCGAATAGATGAGGTTGAATCCTCCTAATTTGACCTCTTGGTCTTATCCCTATGAGCTACCTCCTTAGGATGTGGGCCTAATCCTATCATTGGAGGAGGTATAACGCCCTCTCCCAGCCTATAAATTTCCCCTCTACCATTCCCGAATGGGGTATCTATGTCTATTTGCACCCTTATGCTGAGCTTGTGCTTAGAGGTTATTCATTAGACTTGGAGAAGGAGTGTTGGATAGTTTCTTGGTTGGACTTGGATTACCACTCAAGGAAAACCTGTCAACATCAAGGCTATGGTTGTAAGCTTCCCCTTTATTCTTTAAATAATAATACAATTGTTGGTTCATCTTCTCGAAATATATATATATTATATAATATATATATATATATATATATATATATATATATATATATATATGTTCATGTATGTATTGGTTTGGCATTCCTTAATCAGCTAAATAGGTTATTATTGGATTTGCTATTGTTTTTGGCATGCTTTGTTGTCTCTCAGTCGTTTTTGCAGGTACATAAGAGCTGGAAGAAGCAGGAACAAGGTTGTGACGCAAGTGGTTTGAGGATCTCAACAAAGGAAATCGTATTAGCATCAAAGCAAGGTAGGCTTTCTCTCTTGTTCTATTTTTCAATTATAATATAGGAATATGTCTAGTTGATTGTCCCTTCAGTTGCTAGACCCACTCATTGGGCTAGAGGGATCGTTTCTATCCACAAAGAGGATTAACCTTGTCAATAGGCATATATCAAAAACATCATATAGCATATATCAACCATCATACAACATATATCGATCACCATAAAGAATATACTAATCCAACATAAAGAAAATACTAAATCGCCATGAAGAATATACCAAGCCATCATAAGCAAATACTAAATCACCATAAAGAAACTATCAAACCACCATAAACAATCACCAACCCACCATATCAAGTTGGTTTCTTTGCCTCGACCGGAAAATAAGGAAGGATACATAGTCCACATTTGATCTGTCATCTCCCATGTAGCTTCATCAGGCCCAAAGTGCTTCCATTGCACTTTAACTTACTCTGTTGCTCGGTTCTGGAGGATGAGTGCCTTTTTCTGCAATATATACTAAGGCTCCAACTGGAATTCTCCATCTGGTTCCACCTGCAATACAGACCAGTCAATCACATGATCAACATCTTTAACATACTTCTTAAGTAATGAGACATGGAAAGCATCATGGACTTTCATTATCGGAAGCAGTGCAAGTCAATAATCTACTGGCCCAATCCTCTCAGTGATACTAAAGGGTCCACAAAACTATGGTGCCAGCTTAGCACATGATCCAATCTGCAATGAGATCTTCTTCCATTTGATGTGCAAGTACACATGTTCCCCAACCAAGAATTCCTTGAACAACCTATTCCTATCAGCATAGCTATTCTGCCTATCCTTTGTTGCCTTAAGATTCTTCTTGATCACCTGCATCTTTTGTTCCATCTTTGCCAACATATCTGGTCCAATCAATATCCTACTAGCTGGATCACTCCAACTAATGGGGTTGTTACAACTATGCCCACACAATGCCTCAAAAGGACTCATCCTCAATGACTCCTGATAATCATTTTTGTAATCAAACTCGACCAAAGGGAGATACTCTTCCCACTTCTGTTGTTTATGTATCACATACATCCTTAACATGTACTCTAAAATCTTGTTGACCCTCTCTGTCTGTCCATCCGTCTGTGGATGATAAGCTGTGCTCAAGGCCAACTTGGTAACCAAACCTGTGAATAATTCCTTCCAAAACTTGGAAGTGAACTTTGCATCCTTGTCTGACACAATCTTCTTCAAGACACCATGTAGTCTAACCACATCTCTGATAAATACCTGTGCCACATCACTAGTTGAGAAAGTAGACTTCACTGGAATGAAGTGTGCAACCTTTGTTAACCTGTCAACAATGACCATGATCAAGTCATACTGCTTCACTATCTTCGGAAACCCTGTGATGAAATCCATGGAATTGACCTCCCATTTCCACTCTGGGATAGCGATCAGTTGTAGTAATCCATCTGGATGTTTTCACTATGCCTTCGCTCACTGATAATTGAAACATCTAGCCACAAACTCGGTTACATCCTTCTTCATATTTGGCCAATATTAATATCTCTTCACCACCATGAGTGTCTTCTAATAACCTGGGTGACTTGAATATGGTTTTGCATGAAACTCCCTCAAGATAACCTTCTTGAGATCACTACTATCTGACACATATATCCTATCTCGAAACCTGACCAATCCATTTGCCGTAAGACAATAATCCAAGTCGTGTGCACCTGCACTTGTACCTATACTACCACATGTAACTGTACCACTACATGTACATGTACCTACACCTGTACCACTACATGTACATGTACCTGCACCTATACCATGACCTGTACTTGTACTTGTACTATCACCCTGTTGCAACCTATGCACAATCTCCATATATTTGACATCCTGTTGTCTTGCCTGCAAGATCCTATCCTCCAAATCTGTCCCATAAGAGCTCATAGTTGCCAAGTGATTCACATGTATCCACCTACTAAGAGCATCTGCCACTCAGTTCTCCTTGCCTTTGATGTATCTAATCTCAAAGTCAAACTCGTTGATTGTGGCCAACTATCTAGCCTGCCTGGAATTTATATTCAGCTCGTCAAACAAATACCTCAACCCAATGTGATCACTCATAAGCACAAACTTCCTGCCAAGAAGGTAGTGTCTCCACATCTTCAATGCATGTATAATCACTAACAACTCGAGATCATACGTGGGATAGTTTTGCTCGTGCTCGTTTAGTTTCTGGGACTCATAATAGACCACCTTTCCATCCTACATAAGGACTCCACCAAGACCTCTCTTGCAGGCATTTGTACATACTACAAACTCTTTGTACAAATCTGCAATATGTAGAATTGGTGCATGTGTCAACAATTGCTTAAACTGCTCAAAGCTACCCTCGCACTCCTCAGTCCATTCAAACTTCTTACCTTTCCTTTACAATGATGTGATAGGGTAAAAAATCTACGAGAAGTTCCTGATGAACCTCCCATAGTAGCCTGCCAGACCCATGAAAGATCTCACCTCATCCACATTCTTAGGAACTACCCACTCCATATGGCCCTTATCTTCTCTAGATCTACTACAATGCCCTCCTTGGAGTCAACATGTCCCAAGTAGTGTACCTCCATCTGAAAGAGACTACATTTGTTGAGCTTAGCATACAACCGATGCTCTCTCAACAACCTCAACACCACTGCTAAGTGGTCAACATGCTCTTCCTCATTTTTAGAATATACCAATATATCATCAATGAACACAATAACAAACTTAATCAAATATTGATGAAACACACTATTCATCAAAGGCATGAACATAGCTGGAGCATTAGTTAATCCAAATGGAATCACAGCAAACTCATAATGCCCCTACCTGGTCCTAAACGCAATCTTATATATGTCACCCTCTGTGATGTGTACCTGATGGTATGCAGATCTCAAGTCAATCTTCGAGAACACTACTACTCCCTTCAACTGATTGAACAAGTCATCAATCCTCGGAAAAGGGTACATGTTCTTGACAGTCACTTTGTTCAACTACCTGTAATCAATGCATAATCTCAGGGTACCATCTTTCTTCCTCACAAACAAGACTAGTGCACCCCAAGGTGATACACTTGGCCTAATGTATCCCTTGTCCAACATCTCCTCCAACTGCAATTTTAACTCAACAAACTCGGGTGTGCTCATCATGTAAGGTGCTTTCGATGTTGGAGTTTCCCTTGGCACTAACTCAATAGAAAGTTCTACCTCCCGATGAGGTGGAAACTCTATGATGTCCTAAGGAAATACATCCCCGAACTGTAGTAAAACCAGGTACTTATTCAACACATCTGCATCCTCAACCTCCTTACCCTTATCACTAGAAATATGTACTGCAAATAACTTTCACACTTTCCTACGACTACGCTTTGCTTGCATAGATGTCACCATCCTAACTGATGTGGCTTTCTTCTTACCTTGAAACACTCTTGGTTCTCCATTATCATCAACACACTCGATAGCTTTGTCATAGCAGTCAACCTTGGTTCTATGTAAATACAACCAATCCATGCCCTATAACATATTGTATGAACCCAATGGTAATATATTCATATGTGATGCGGTAGGCATACCATTCAAATCAAATGCACAAGCTCTTACCCAATGATGAACTCGCTTCTTCGTACCTGTATCCAACTGCACCAAACCAAGAATCTACATGCAAGTCCTTATTCAAACCACACTTATCCACAAAGTTAGGACTAACATAGCTATAATTAGATTCAGAGTGAATCAAAATAGAAATAACTTAATCACAGAGCTTATCGTCCATCTCAATGATAGATACCTGATGCTCGGCCTGCCTGTTGTCGACGGCTTCATAGATACAAGGAATACTTTGGCCTACATCTCCAATAGTATGTGCCTCCTGCGCACTGTATATCTGAGGTCTACCACTCTGATGTTGTGGACAATCTCTTCTAAGGTGGTGTTTGCCACAAGTCCAACAATGCACGAGCTCCTTACTCTAATCTTGAGGTTGCTATCCTTGTCCTCTATCTGATGCATTGAACTTCTTAGGTGGTGTAACATTCTCCTTGTTATCTGTACTCTATGGCCTTGCTCGCTTTTTATCCCATTTGCCTTTTTTCTTCACATCACCTCTCAAGTCTAACTTAGTCTTAGTTTTGTGCTTCGATTGTTCATAACAATGTCTTAGCTTTCAAATGACCTCCTCCAATGATATAGGTTCATTGAACTTGATCCTGTCTTCGAATGCAACCGGTAATCCACTAATAAACCTTTGAATCTTAGCCTTTTCCTCAGTAAGACAAGGCACATACCTCAGCAACTCCAAGAATCTGCTAGTGTACTCATCATCTATCATGGAACCCATCTTTAGTTAATAAATTTCTTTTGCCCTGTCATCAAAGTACCTTTCTGACAAGTACTTCTTCTTAAATAGTCGCTCAAACTCACTCCAAGGCAAATCTTCCTCATGAATACACCTGGTATTCTTCACATCTTCCCACCAAATGTCTGCTTTACATTTGAGGCTGAAGGTAGCTACTCTAGCTTTCATGTTCTTTGAGTATTCATGCAACTTGAAGAACTTCCTCATGCTAAGAAACCATGCTTCTCCATCCTGTGGTTTCTTCATTTCCCCATCAAAAATAGGTGGCTTTGCTTTCTTAAATTCATCCGGCAAATACCGCCTATCACTCCTCCTGTAAGGATTATACCGATGAAAATCATAGTGCCTATCTTAATCAGAAGTAGAATCATACCTATGTCTATCCCTTCTCCCTCCAGAGTGTCCAACAATCTTCCATCTCGGATGGTTTCAGATCGATCCGACCTGTGTCTACTATGAGACCTGCTGCCATATGCCCCATTAGTTTTGTCCTCCTGCTCGTGACTGATCTGGAGCGGTCCTTGTCGCTGCAAATCTGACAAGCTCTAAAGTATGATTGCATTTACCTCTATTAATTTTTCCTATGACTGCATGATTCTATCATTATCAACCTTACAACTCCTGATCTCTTCCTTTAAACTTATCATTTTCACTTCCAAGTCGGAAGATTTACCAACACCATACTGCTCTTCAAATTCATAGGGAGAGTCTCTATAGTCAACCATCTTGCTAGCCATTTGATATTTCTTCCTGCAAGGCATAGTATGTTAGATAAACCAATCACAATAAATCACGTACCTTAGCATAACTTGGGGAGGATACCTTGTTTGCAAGATTACAAAATCAGCCTTATACATGTATAACATAATCATAACAACATATAGACATACACAAGTAAATATATAAACTCATAAACATTACTCTAACTAGGGTCCAATCAACAATGCAAGGCCATATCAACAATGCATGCTATGACCTCATGCATGACAACAACCATTATTCCATTGTACACATTTCCATATGTAACCAGCAGTATGCATAAGCAATGCCAAACCAACTAAAAGTACACATAACCGCATGTAGTCGAACATACTTGATCAGTTCTTGTAATCAACCTACAAGACTGATGCATGTAATCAAAATATTCAAAATGTAACCTAACATACAAGGATGTAAGTAGGTACCATTAAATCGACATGTAAGCCATACACAATCAACCACATACTCATTTCAAATACATTTCATGAAATTAATAACAAATTCTCCATGATAACCATACTACAACCCTGATCCAACATCAAGCCATTGCAACATGTATATATAAGTGTAAGAGACACATGCAATTGATATGCATGCATGACCAACACATAACCCATCCAATTCGAGGGGTGAACCATGCTCTGATACCACTCTGTAACACCCTCCTCCCACATCTACCCAAGCAACCGCCCAGCCAAGTAAACATGCAACGAGAGGCCATTATGATATCATTCGACCTCCTAAGTCACATTAAGGAAGTGGAACCGATGGAAACGCACCATACAGACATCCACCATCATCAACAAAACCCTCAGAAGACAAGTTAGCTACTCAGACAGCATGTCCTTGGGTCCCACTGTTGTTTTAGGTCTCTTGGGACAACCTAAAGTTGCTCTCACGGGCCTGCCTGCCAATGACTGTGGACCAAAATTGTCAGTGTTGTGCCAGAGACCCTGAGATTTAAGCCACTTTCTCATGCTCAGAGCCCAGGAAACTACCCAGAATTGATCCATCTCTTTAAATCAGTAAAGTAACATGGAAATGAAAGTACTAAAGCAAATACTTGTTCAAAACCTTAACTGGATCCCTACTAGCCATGGCATGCATTTCGTCAAACATATCATCAAAATGTAATCTACATGTGTAAACAATAGAATTAAGTGTAGGGATCTTATACTTATATGAGAATCGCTATGAACCATTGTTCCCTCATGCCATTTGTTGCATTATCATCTATTAGGACATAGGCACATTATCCATTCACATACAAGTAAAAACATGATGAGAGCCATGCATAGTTGTTGTCATAAAATATGCATATAACCAACATAATACGAACAGAAATACAATAAACATATCAGCCATCAAATCCATAAATACATTAGTACCTTAATACATGAATGAACCAACCGAATATGGGACGACCACATTCCACCCGATCGTAGAATGGCTGAACCAAATGTCTCTTCAACCATTCACCCCCATGCCATATTCCAAGCATAAATGTGGGATCTCATAGAACACATCAATCAAAACTCATTCAGGGCTTCTAGAAGCCATCCACCTCAACCCATCAAACAGTGATTCCACCTCACGGTTAGACATCACCAAAACCATCACCAAACCGGTCTCCATCTTAGCCATCTAGGGCTCAAAATATTTTGTTCCAACCAAGGCTCTAGGACTAGTAACTTAATCCCCAGCTATCGCTGGGCTCTAGAGCATTTTTCCAACCAAGGCTCTAGCACTAGTAACTCAACCCACTAAGGGCTCCAGAGCATTTGTCCAACCAAGGCTTCAGGACTAGTAACTCAACCCAAGTTGTTACTAGGCTCTAGAGCATTTCTCCAACCAAAGCTCCAAGAATTAATAACTCAACCCAAGCTAAGGAAACATGAGAACCAATCGAAACAAAACATTGGAAATAAACCCACAATCACCATGGCTATCCAGGAAATGGCATGTCTAGGCAATCCACTTTCAATCCAGGCAATCCTCCATGCCAATGAAAAACTGTGACCAAGAATCCACATGCATGTCCAAACTAGTGAAGAAATCATACATGCAACTCTGTACCTGAAAGCAAATCTGATGTAGTTGCTAATGTCAGTGCCTTCTTACGCTTTCCTGCTCTTCCCTTGCCTTCTTGCTCCAAGAATCCAAGTATGCCACATCCTCCAAGAGTGCTCCAAGGAAACTCTAAGTATCCAAGAGTATGAGAGAGAGAGAGAGAAAATGAGAGAGCTTCAACACTGAACTAACAAAAAGTTACCAACTGATCCTCAGAAGTCTTTTTATGAATGAAGCTGCTAGTTTCTTCATTTTCCATTATTTTCCTTCATTTTCCTCCTCACATGAAACCTGTGACCTTTCACCTCCTCTTCCTCCTAATTTCCATTATTTTCATATATAATTTTTCCAAAATGTATTTTAATGCCTTAGCCTTTTCCCTTTCCAATTTCCTTAGCCATAAACAACCAAATGAACACCCCCTAGGATGTCTTGCCCAACATTCAGCTTGGAATAAGTGTCCCAGTCATTGATGGTTGTTGTTTTTAACATTTATTACATGGAATTTTCACCAGGGCTATTACACAAGGTACTGAAAGCACAAGACTCTCAACAGACGCCATGACTCAATCCCCATGGGTTCCCAGCAGGGGTTAAATTTGACGCCCGTATACCCATATTTAGCTTTTTTACACGTAAAATACTTTCTAGTTTCAAATCTCCACGTCATGTGTAACTTGCCAATAATTTTTAATAACGTCAATATGATGGGCATATTTAAAAATGAAAAGTTTTAAAACCTTTTTTTATATATATATTTAACCTTGCACTGAATCATTGTGAATAGTGATTCATTAACATTTTTCATATCTAATTTAATAACCGTGACCCGTATCGCAATTTGCAAAGTGACCACTATCCAGATTCCGGACTACGTCTGGAATATCAATTTCTAATTTTCAACAGGTAAATGGTATGGTATTATTGGTAATTAATTCCCAGCTATCCACTGTCGAGTTATGTTACTAATTTATGGTGATTCGGACTAAGTCATAAATATCAATTTCTAATTTTCAACAGGTAAATGGTATGGTATTATTGGTAATTAATTCCCAACTACCCACTGCTGAGTTATGTTACTAATTTATGGTGATTCGTTTGCAAATTATAACTTCCAAGTTCCAATTCGTGTCAAATTCCAATCAACAGCGGTCTGTAAGTTATTCATTATTGAATGTGGTGACTTTGGTAAGGAGCAGGGCATAAGAAAAACTCTGCAAAGCCTAGAACTTCGAATGCTACAAATCCAGAACTCAGCTGACCAAGTAACTAGTAAGTGATAGCCTATTAGCCATAGATAGTAAGAGATGCTCTGCTCTATTCGTTTTTCTATGCATGCTTGTTGGATATCTATATTTGTTTTTCTATGTATATATTCGACATATTCAACTCGTTATGAATAAATTTTTTCACTGCCTTTGGAATCTCCATTACTTGCAGAAAAACCAAGTTCAGTTTGTTGTTTTATCTAGAGAAAAACCCAGTTGAATTTGTTGTTTTATCTATAGAAAGTAAAAAGTTTGGCAAGATTGTTATGAAAAACTTACCTCGTTTGGGTGCTTGTTTCCCAGTCCACGGCAAACTGTATAGAGTCACATTTTTTATCGACTCTTATAGGCCAGTAATGACGTTGGGGAACAAGCCCTCTGCTATAAAAGTCATAGTATTGTGGTGTTACCAAAAGAGTTGGTGAGTCACACGCCAATGACTACTATAAAATAAATTGGCTGGGTTGTAAAGTCCATGCCTGGAGACTATTACCTTATGTTGAATTGGTAAATGCATCGCTCTTCTTTGGAAGAGGTGCAAGCTTCAAAATCTCGTGTGAAGTTAGGGTTTACAGGTCTGCAAAGATCAATTAAAAGCTTATTGATTAAAAAACTAAAAGCTTAATACAGACCTTAAGAATCCTATTTTAATATACTTCACCAAGAATTATTTGCAACTCTTACAACGCTTAATGTAGCTTACATATCAAGGGCTGCTGGGCAGAGACCCTGTATCTTGTTATAAACAACCTTAGGACTTCGAAGTAGATTAAATTATAGTTACATGCCAAAGCTTGAAACTTGAAAGTAGATTGCCAAATACTTCAGAAAAGTAGAGCTCACAGACATTAGTGAAATTGAATTAGTATTACATATCTTCAGAAAAAATTTCGACAGAAGCCTGTGTGAAATGGATAGTTACTCCGATAACATAATACACTGGCCAAAGCAAATAGACAGAGAGGCAACAACGTGAAGGAGAATCTGTTTCAGATTGCACAAGTATGATACACTGGCCAAAGCAAATAGACATAGAGGCAACAACGTGAAGGAGAATCTAAATAATTGTTACCAACATTTTCAGGGATGGCTCTTGATCCAATTTTCTCTGTTGTTGGTTTTATGTGTTGTTGGTTTTATGTTTTGTAATTTTTATAGTTAATGTGTTTTAAACAGTATTTTTATGGAAAATATTAAGCACTATGCACTAAAAATGCAATAAAACAAAAGACAAAAGATGGCATGGCCATCACAACATCGTTTGCAAGCCTTCTGCAAACGTGCTTATAAATGGTAGCTCCAACAAGTTTCCTCATTCGCCAATCTTCCATGTTGGAGTCTATAGTACTCAATGGTGAAGTTAAATGTACTAAACCGGACACCCAAATATGGGATACGCTTTGCAATTTTGTTTCCATTTACTTCATAAACTGACTGCCTATCAACTACACCTTGCATTAGAAGGCAGATTAGAGACTCCCATTGTGTTCTGGCCATGGAATCTCCAACAAACACAACACGCAAACCCTTCAATCTTCTTAGGATATCAGGTGCATTAAACCTGCGTCCACACTAAGTCTAGTCAAGACTCCAGAGCTCCAGATTATATGTGAAATAAAATTAAAATAGTAAAATAGAATAGCTTGGAATATAGGTTTTCACAGTTTTATATATTTGTTAGAAAATATTTTGGCTGTAACTGTATTTAACATAAGTCATATTTTTATTGCTCCCTGATGATGACTGAAGTGTTCACCCAAAATTTGTTGGACTGTAAATTTATATGTAGTTGCAGCCAAAAAATTTATAACAAATTAGAATAGACGATATACAGCATGATAAAAGATGGAACAAGATAAATCATATGATATTGTGGTCTTCCAATGTGGTGCATAGTTAAAAAAAGTTAAAACTGCCAATGAGGTTATTTAGATTTACCTCGGTATATCACAACTTAGGGGTTGCCAACTCCATTTCAGGTAGTCTTTATCTTCCCCGAGGACAGTATTAGTGCGGAACAAAATCCCCACCGTGGAATATGCCACTGTATGCGAAGCAATAGCAACTTTATCCTGCCAAATACACCACTAGAGCTAGTTCCATTATGTTAACGCTGGCTAAGCCAGAAGCAAGACAAGGACAGTATTAATATGGAACAAAATTCCCGTCATGAATATGTCATTGTAGTAGTGAGATATGCAATTAGAAAACGATGATGAAAAGACAATGGATGTTTTAACATCAACCTAGGGGCTGCAACCCATGACAAACATATATTCAATCTCTTCGAATTTAGATAGCAACCAACGAAATATGACTAGAAGATCGGCTACTTGATGTTTCTGTAACATGCAATATCTCTGAGCTCTTCGAATAAAACGGCAAAGAAAGAAGATATGTGCATGCTAAACAGGCTGACCTGGAAGAATACAACCTCCTCGTGATTGCACACAACACAACGCACGGTTTTAGTGCATGGGAGTGTGGGATCTGAAGCCACGTCCTGTAAAATCTGTGTGCGCTCACCTGCCGCATGATGAATCTCATTCCTGTACACATAATTGTTTTCTGCAATCTCGTAAAATTCCACGAAGGTGTGAGTCTTTTATTCCACCAAAACTCAAATCCCTAAATTCGTGTTTCTCCCCTACTGGACTAGCCCATGCGGGGCGAATTTGGGGGATAGATAACCCACCCACAGCGTCTCCAATGAGATCTTTCTAGAATGTCATAAGCTGGCTAAATTGCATAACAGCACTCCAAACAGGGGAAGAGGCAATAAAAAAAAATCAATATCAACATTTCATTTAATGTCAAACCTCTAAAGTCTGGGTAAGCCACACCATAGCCTAAGGTAAAAGCTTGTCTTATAACTGACCTGATGATCGCAGTTTCGGCAGGCATACAGGAGAATCTTGTTTTCTCTGTCTTCCTTTGGCTACAATATGTTATTGCTACACAAATACAGTCAGAGGCTGTAAATATAAATAGAAAATACTTCGGCCCATTGCTATACATTTCAGCATACTGATCCCAGCTACTGCATGTGTTATATGTCTAGTTTAAACAAAATTGAAGAAATATGAGAGTGAACGAGTCAAATGGGTACCATTCTCTGCAAAACTTCATGGTACTCATGGTTGCTGCTTGTGGATACCTGTGAAAACCTCTGCCAAATTTTTAAGCTAGCTGAATCCTGGCCATTGTTCTGACAGCAAAAACCCAGTTCTGCAAAAGGACAGGCAGATGCAGTGTACAAAGGGTATGTACTATCAGGAACCCATTTCCCACTGAAAATGTCATAGTTGTTTGAACCATACCCTTGAATGACATGGTTGACACTTGACTCCAGCATCGAGTTGGCTAGAAGAAATAAACCCCTCGCCTGGATACCGAGGATGAAAAAATTGATGGCATGTGATGATTATACTATAGATGAAGAGAAGAAGGACCGCTAAATAGCAAAAACACTGGCCCATTTTTCTACAGTCCTCCTGATCCAAAGCCATAATTCCTTTGAGCGAAATGATTCTACAGAGTGAGAGCTCCAAGGGCAGTTAACAGTGGGGCAGTTGACAGTGGTTTAGTTATAGAGACATAGGCCGAAACGAAATAATTATATAATCGTCGGCACCTCGTCTGGAAGCAAATTCAAAAAACAAGGCTGTTATGTAGCTGTTGCGAAGTTAAATATTTATTTATGGCTAGGCACCAGTAGGTTTACAACAGCCTTTCAGCTTCTGATAATAGGGGCTGATGCACAAGATCCAATGGAAACTTAGGATAGATAATCACTAATGCCGTCCAGGCACAAGATCCAAGTGATAGCCAACCTAGTAAATGGCTAACAGACGAGCGCTGATGTTGCTAGAGAGGAAGAAATTTGAGACCCCCGTCTCACAAATTATCCGCATTGCCATTAAACTACAAGTTATGGTTCAAGAAACAAGGTTGTTTCAGAGGCTTGCTAGGATTCTGATGGCATCTCTATAGCCTAAAATATGATAATTTTACCAATCATCACTAAATGACAAAAAAAAGGTCAATGCCACTACAAATGAAAATCGATTATACGAATCCGTACTAGTGCTGTAATCCACCGAAAGCATAAAGCAAGATACAACATGATTGGCCAAAAGAACATGAACTGATTACATCAAAAAAAAGAAGGTAGGACAGAGTGCAAGAAATCAATTATCAAACCCTCGATTCCCCTTCACTTCCAAATGATAACCAGTCATACCTGTGCTACAATGCAGAAGTTATAGCACAAAGAATAGAGTAAAACATCAGAGCCCTGATATATATTCATCCGTCATACCCGCATTAACAAATCAGCGGTAGTGAGGAGGGTATCTGGTCACCTGGGTTGGGGCATTTTCAAAAACGAAAGCACATTGTTATCGAGGATTCTCAATCTGATCATGGTATCAGTTTCTGATGGAGCAGATTACTGTCACCTGGGCATCGATACTGATATATGTTAGCTGATCGAGGAAAAACAACCAAAAGTATAAAACACCATTTCACAATACACGCATTCCCCCAAAATTGAAAGCGGACCAACCAAGATGTGAGTAGGTGGGAATTTGGGAGTGAGAGCAGCCTCATCACTGAAAATATACTTGAAACTACGTTTATGACAACTTTCCGTAGCTGAGGACTAAGGAGATCATTCCCTGAACAGTTTGTGCATTGAGCGTCCCATGAAAGTTCCAAACACAGGCAAAGAATCTAGTGCAGACACAGGAAATAAAATACAGAGGCGAACTGTTACAACAAGAAGAAATCTCTGTTCAATAGCGCTTCACACATTCAACCTGCAGTTTTACACAACGCAAAAAAGAGAAATTGCTTTTAGTTTCATTCATATACAGATAATTGCTAGCCCAATACATTACACACATGGCTTCGATATATAACCAACTGGACTCTTTATTTGAGCAGCTATTATAATCAATGACACATATCCGAAAATCAATTGTCTTGTGTAAAACCTTATAGTTCATGGAATTTTCCATGTGGCGGGGACACATAGACATATGGAGTGTTTATGTGTGAGAGTAACAAATCAACATATGAGATTTTATGGTTTTTTTTGTTTAAATAAAATTACTCTATTAACATAAAAAGGATAAAGTTACATCTAGACTATAGTCAAAAATAGTTGCCCTGTGGGAGTGGTAGAGAAAAGCAGAGACACTGTCCATGACAGAGCGCTGAACTGTGAACTAGAATTCAAGCCCCACGCAGGGGAGCAATTACTACGTTTGCAAAAATTCCAAGAAAAAACATGCATATTAACCCATATCCTGCAAATGTAAATCCATTGATATGTATGAGCCAAAAAAAATGCCCGCTTTTATGGGCCGCATTACAAGAGACAGAAGTAACAGAGAGAGATCTACACATTTGGACGCTCTGGCATTCACCTCGTGACAGGTGCATCATGCATGACATTTTCCACGCATCTCAGATAGATAGGCTTCGCTCTCATATGTTTGCTCATGTAATGTAAAATAAGTAATAATGGTAGAATTTTGCAGTGATGAGTATGGTTGATAATCGAAATATACTAATAGTCTAATAAGTTATAAGTGTTGGAGATATCTTTGATTTTTCCTGATATTTCCAATTTCTTCCCATTTTCAGGTCGCTGATTTGTCATATAATTTCAGAGTTTTAAGGTCCAAGTTTATTCTGGCCACCGTGGAAGTTTCAGTGCTCATCTATGAAAGCTACACTTAGGAAATTATTATATATTACAAAGAATTAACAGGGATGTTTTTAAATATTATAAAGAATAAATAGGTATATTCCCTAGTTAATATCATTTTTTGAATCACTGCAAGATTATTTTTTTAATATGGTTTTAGTTGATGAAATGAAATTCATATATACTAAATACTTTATTTTTATTATATAGGTATTATATATCAAAACTGTCTTCAAAAAAACGGAATCAACTTTCTATCAAAAAATTATTTGGAAGGTCTACTACATCTCAAGCTTCATTGCCCGATAAAGAAGATCATGATTTTGATCTAAATGAAGATTTAGATGTCTTGGGGCATAATGAAGAATATGATATCTTTGAGCATAATGAAGAAAGTGATGAAGAATATCACCACGAAGAACCTAGCACCCAAAAGAAAAGAAAAATGAAAGTAAAAAAATAGTTTTGTGATCAGTGGAAAACTAAGTATAAGTGGTTGAGAGAGGCAAAGCATGAAGGAAAAACAGTTATGAAATGCATATATTGTGAAATGCATAAGGCAATGGGGCCATGGGAAATTGGGATTGGTTGCTCTACATTGCATCATGATTCTATAATTGTTCATGCTAATTCAAGCATTCATAAACTCTCACAGCCAAAGTGGATATGTGGAAATGAGAAGAAGGCGAAGTCTATTACAGAACACATTGCATGCATTGATGATATGAACAAAGAGAGTCATCACTACTATGAAATTAGTATATTGGATGGTGCAAGAGGATCTACTACTCTCAAACTATGAATCTCTTTGTTTGTTTACAATGTCTTTACACATGCCAAATATGCCAAAAAACAAAGATTATACATCATATACAAATCACATGGCTACAAAAGAATACCTTTTTGCTATATCTCAGTATCTTGAAGAGCTACGAATTTCCAAAATGCTAGATAGCCCTTTTTTTCATTGATGTTAGATGAAAGTACAGACCGTAGTTTAGAAAAACATTTTGTGGTTTATGCCACGTTTTTAAACTCAAAAGGATTGGGTCCTCCAATTTCACAGTTTTTAAAGCTCATAAATGTTTGTGATGGAAGAGGGAAAACAACTTATGATGCAATCCAACATTTAATGGAATCAAGGGGCCTTTCAACAGAAAGATTGATAGGAGTTTCCACAGATGGCACTTTTTCAATGGTTGGTAATGAAAATGGTTTTATCACTTTCTTGAAGAAAGATGTACCTAATATTGTAGGTGTTCATTGTGTTGCTCATCGTGAAGCCTTAGCCGCATCAGATGCTTCAAAAAAAATACTTGAATTGTTATTTGTTGAGAAATTAGCAAATAAGGTATATTCTTGGGTGCAAAACTCTACGAAAAGAAATAGTGAACTTATTACTCTACAGGAACTTATGCAACTTGAAACTATTCAAGCTCTTCAAATCCATGGAATTAGATGGCCTTCAAGGGGACAAGTCATTGAAAGACTTGTTGTACTTAGCCTCCCATATTAATATTGTGGAAAAATGAAAGAAAAGACTCATGGTATGATAAGGCAAGAATCTTTTCAATACAATTTTGTTTACATATGCTTGCAAATATAATGTGTGAATTAAACAAGTTGAACAAGCAATTCCAAGAAGACTACATTGGTGTCAGCTCTTTAGGGGCAGCCATAGATGTCATGGTAAACGCTTTGAAAAGGTGGTTTTTAAGAAACGACACATTTGCAGATGGCACATGTTATTTATCTAAATTTATAGATGCCTCTAAATTTGGCTTTCTAGAAATTTGTGATAAGGAGGGGCTTGTTCACAAGCATGAATTACGATTTGTAGCAATTCCACATGCATATGTTGATTGTGTTGATATACAAAAACAATCATGGAAACCGTGTATTGAAGGTTCAATAGAAAATTGCAAACAACTTGCAAAAGATTATGTTCAAGCTCTCGTAGAGAATTTGAACGGAAGATTCCCTGATCTTGCATTTTTCAACTCAGCAAGGTTGTTTAGCCCTTGCCATTATTTAGAGGATGTTAATGGAAGAGAACAAAATTCAAAGCGTTGGCTCTAAAAGATTTTTCAACACTTACAACATCCTTATTATCAAAGTGAAGAAAACAAAACTACATTTGATTTTGAGGCTTGTTTGAAAGAGTTGCATCCATTTGTTGACACTCTTCGTGTTAATTGCGAGGGATCATCCATGAAAGATGCATGGAGGATTTTTTATGTTACAGGGTTGCATACAAATTTTCCTAACATGTCAAAATTATGGCAGGCAATACTTACTAGTCCTGCAAATACAGTTGCTTGTGAGAGAGGATTCTCAAGACAAAACATAATAAAGGATGTCCGAAAAACAAAACTATCATTAGTTGCATTGGATGCCTTGATGCGGGTGTCTCTAACAGGGCTTGATTCATCAATGGTGGAAAGGGATAGGGTATTTGACATATGGAAACATGCTAAAAAAAGAAGAATCTTAAATATTTAAGGTTTTTGCTTTTATTTTTATGTTTGTAATGGTGGTGTTTTGACAATTACCTCTTTTGGTGAAACTATCCAAAATTTAGTTTGTGTACGTGATGATATTGAATTTACTTTTTGAACATTTACATAGTTCATGCACATTATGTTTTTGGTTTGAAAATTATTTCACAAGTATTGTTCTTTTAATGGGATTAACATGGTAGTGACTTAAATGGAAAACATGGTCTGTGTGAGTGAATTATTTTTGTTAAATTTGTTGCAACAATATTAACATTCATTATTTTCATGTGAGAGTAATTATGCATATATATTTTTTCACTTTATAATATTATTTTTTGTTGTTTCTATATATGTTTCCCATCTATTTTATCACTATTTCCATATTAAAAAAAAAAAAAAAAAAAACTCAGAACATTTCAACAATCTGGAAAATTTGCAGAAAAGTTTGATCAACAAGTCTCAAAACAAAGTGTAGCAATGAGACTTGAGCTGAATGGTACAACAGAGAATGGAAAATTTGCAACAATTATGAGTACAATTTGAAATTAGATGAAACTTGTACAAATAAATATTAAAAGTCATATGATGGGCAGTTTAAAAACAAAAACGTCATAAAAAAATTCCTTG
>APFE031649980.1:60767-73071 GCA_000404065.3 Pinus taeda | reverse complement strand
TATCACTATTTCCATCTTAAAAAAAAAACTCATAACATTTCAACAATCTGGAAAATTTGCAGAAAAGTTTGATCAACAGGTCTCAAAACAAAGTGTAGCAATGAGACTTGAACCGAATGGTACAACAGAGAATGGAAAATTTGCAACAATTATGAGTACAATTTGAAATTAGATGAAACTTGTACAAATAAATATTAAAAGTCATATGATCGGCAGTTTAAAAATAAAAACGTCATAAAAAAATTCCTTGACGAGTAGAGTCACCCATCAAATTTAAGCCCTGGTTCCCAGTGCTTCCAAGGGAAAGCTCAACTTGAGCCTTCTTCAAGATTCCATGACAATTTATTTTCCATGCAATTCTTTGTATCATACCGCCATAACACATAACTATCAGTGCATAAATAAATGTAACAATATACTAATTATCTTACCTTGTTGTGCCAATCACGCTGCCTTATGAACACACATGTCAGCGACATGTTCCAAAGATCAATACAACATATCTACTAATTTGAAATCAACCTTTACGGAGACTAACAATCATGTCATAATCCATAGTCAACTCGTATTCATTAGACATAATGCTACAACTGCCACCTACTTACACTCAAGTACATATCAGTTATCTCAACACATATGTGTGAGTAAAACCATCTTAAGGCAAGATCATTCATTCGAGCAATCTTACATACACATAGTCATATTATGCAATTCGTCAAACATTCAACCAACTTGCAAGCATACCATGTTAAATAAATCAACTAGACAACGTAATCAAACAATCAAACATGAAATAAATGACATAGTCAAACTCATATCTTAATGTCATAACCCTAACCATATGCATAGGCCAATCCAATTTAGCATGATACATATAACATCAAGATCTTAATGCAATAACCCTAATTATTAACTAACATATAACTACGACAAGTTAACATATAACATGCTCATCAACAACATATAACATAATAATCAAGTTAACTACATAAGGAAACAACAAGTTACTACCATGCATGACTACCTGACACATGTGCCTATGATCACACTATCAACTAGCATGTATCATACATGTAACTGTAATAATAATAGAATGACAAACATATCAGTAACCCTAATGCTTTTAACAAACATTAACCAACATTCTTGCATGCCCACCATACAAACTTGTATGATGATTTTCTCTTACCTCGAAGTCTATTGTTGCAACTTCACTTTAATGATCTGCATCTCCTGCTCTATTTCAGAAAAAACATTAGAATCATAACATACCAATATAATCTTGATGACCTAGTTGCATACAATGACCTTATGCACAACAACCTTTACCATGAAAATGCATGCATAAAAACATATATACACCGACATTAATAACAAATGCATATAAAACCATACGCTCGAGACAACACATCCCACAACAACACCATAAACCTTCACATGGCTACATCACTACAACCATGATCAACACCATGCAAATGCAACAAGCACATGGACTACAAGGATACATAACTCATATGAATCTGACATGAATGCATGACCAACACACCGCCCATCTAGTCTGAGGGGTGAACCATGCTCTCATACCACTATGTGGTATTAGATAACACCTAAATAGAACAAAAACTATACATCCCCCAAAGAGAATGGAACCTACTCTGATACCAATCTGTGGTACCAGATATCATACAAGGAGAACAAAAACTAGACACTACCTGAAGAGAATGAAACCTGCTCTAATACCACTCTTTGGTATTAGATATGACCCAAAGAGAGCGCAACCCGCTCTGATACCACTCTATAACCACCCTCCTCCCACATCTACCCAATTAACTGACCAACCAGGGTAAACATGTGACGAGAAGTTACTATGATATGATTCGACTCCCTATGTGTTAGTTAAAGAAGTGGAACCAACAGAACACATCACACAAACCTTCCACCTCAACAACAAAATTCCCATGAGTCATCCCAACTGCTCAGGTAACCAGCCCCTAAATCGAACTGAAGTTTTAGTGTTTCAAACCCCTAGACGCTCCCTTGATATGGACCAGGGTTTGTCTAAGAGGCTCCATAAACTCCCACATCAAGGGCAAAGGAGCTTCTAGGGACTTTTCCCCCAGTGTTGTGCTTGCGACTATGGGATTTGTGCCACTTTTTTAGGCCCAGATCCCAGGTCACTACCTAAAACTCAATGACACCTTTAGAAATGAAATTTCACAATAGAACAAAAATACACTTGCAAAAACATAAACAAGGCCTAGACTAGACCTTGACTAGACATGACACACATTTTGTCAAACATGTCACAAACATGAAAGCTACATGTCTTAACAACAGAAATGAGCATAGGGGTCTCATACTTATCTGAGAATCACTAAGAAGCATTGATGCCTCAACACATTAGCTACAATTTCATCTATTAGGCCATAGATACATTGTTCATTCATTTACAAGTAAAAACGTGACAAGAGCCATACATAGCCACTGTCATAATACATGTTCATAACCAACATAATAACAAAATAAATACCAAAGAAACAACAACCATATAATCCACATATGAACCAGTATAATACTCATGAATTAACAAGGATAAAGAACCTCATATTAATGATGCAAAGGCCAACTAGGTTTGGGACTTCCACGAACCACCCGAACATAGACATGGCTGAGCCAAATCTCTCTTCAACTAATCACCCTTGTGTCATATTCCAAGCATGAATGTGGGTATGGAACAATCCATCAAAATTGAATGATGGCTTCCAAAGGCCAAACCACCTCAACCCATCAAACAATGATTCCACCTCATTGTCGTACATCACAAACCAACACTAGATTGGTCTCTACCCAAGCCTTCCAAGGCTCTAGAGTATTTGTTCTAACCAAGGCTTCCAGGACAAGTAACTCAACCCATAGCTATCGTCGGGTTTCCAAAGTGTTTATCCAACTAGGGCTTCCAGGACTAGTAATTCAACCCACCAATGGCTTCCAGAGTATTTGTCCAACTAAGGCTTCTAGGATTAGTAACTCAACCCAAGCTATTACAGGGCTTCCCGAGCATTTGTCCAACCAAGGCTTCCAGGAACTAGTAACTCAATCTAAGCTAAAGCAAACATGAGAACCAACTAGAAAAAAAACAAAGAAATGAACTCACAACATCGTGGCTATCCTGAAAATGGCAAGGCTAGGCAAATCCACGCAATAATCCATGCCAATCATAGATCATGACCAATAAACCACATGCATATGCGATGCATGCCAAAATTAGTTAGGAAAGCATACATGCAACTCAGTACCTACAAGAAAAGCCCGTTGTAGCTACTGATCCCGATGTCCTCTTGTGCTTTCTTTCTCTTCCTTTGCCTTCTTACTCTAAACATCCAAGTATGCCACACTCTCCAAGAGTGCTCCAAGAAAACTCTAAGTGTCCAAGAGTATGAGAGAGAGAGAGTAGAATGAGAGCTCCAAAACTGAACTGACAAAAGGTTACACTGACCAAGCCTAAGCAAAAGCTTTCCAACTGATCTTCAGAAGCCTTTTTATTAATGATGCCTCTATTTTCTTTATCTTCCATTATTTTCTTCATTTTCCTCCTCACACGCAACTTGTGACCTTTCACCTTCATTTTCTCCCTGTGTCCATTATTTTCATAAATAAGTGTGCCAAAAATGCCATTTTTCCTTTTCAAAGCCTTTTCCATTGCCTTTACCAATTTCCTTTAGCCATAATAACCGAAATGAACACCCACTAGGATGTTTTTCTCACCATGTAGCTTGGAATATGTGTCCCATGACCTTGATCTTATATTTTTTGCATGAATTTTTAATTAGGGGTGTTACACAATCCATCATCCAGTCGTTTACTATTTGTTACAATGCATTCTCATCAAGCTTGTAACAACAATTCCACCATTTCTTTTTAGGGTATGCACGTGCCTATACATACATGCGGTGATGAGTTGTGATGAGCCTCGGTATTGCAACAAGAATGGTGCAACTCCCAAGGCTACCAATTCTAATTATCAACCTAGGGTTTGTCCAAACTTAAGAGGTATCAACACAATGTGCAACATACAATATGTCATTCCTTTGATGTCATGATGTAATGGAGTGCATGTAATGAAATCAAATCCTAAACTAATTGCAGAAAATCAAATGTTCGAAATGGAAACCTTAACCTATTGCAAGAAACAAAATACAAGGAAATAAACCTATTCTAATTGCATAAAGTAAAGATCATAAGCTAAATGTCAACCATTACATTTCAAAGAGTTTAGATCCATTTACAGAGTTCATTGGATGTGGCAATCATAATTGTATTATCTATTTCATAAATATGTCCATTAGCCCAAATCGCTAAATTTCTAAGTGGTATTTAGTCTTCCCTAATCATTGATTTAAAGCCTAGGGGTTATGATTCAACCTTAAGGTACCAAAACCAATCTTTTTGAGAAAATTTGGGCAAGTATATACACGTTGGAAGATTACTACAGGAAACAACATATTTACTACATGAAACTATAATTCACTGAATTACTAAGAAAATCAAATCCAAATTGGATGGGATAAGTTTTTTTTATTGAATAGGATGTCTTAGGTATCCATTCCAAGTGGAATCACTCAAAAAGACCTATGTTAACCCATGCTAAAAAATAACAGAAAATTACTAGTCTAAAGTCTAGAAATTCGAGAACTGGTGAGCTAATAAATCTATCAAATGCCTAACCTAATCAAGTGCAAATGCAATGGGATAACCTTTTGTTATTAACTAGAATGTTTTTGTGATCTAATGCAAGTGGAATCAACTTGATTGAAGCTCATTAGCATGCTCTAAAAAATAGCAGAAATTTATTGTCATTTGCCACAAGGGACTTCCAGAAATCTAGATTTGGGAATAAACAAACTAATCCATGTAGCTCAATGATTACTATAACCTTCCAAAGTTGTTCCAATGATGAAACGATGCTTCTGATCCTATAAAATAACTTACTTCAACCATTTAACCCAATCCTACAACAAGAAATCATTAATACTAAATGCAGAGATAGAAAACAAGAACAAGAGATGCATGTTAATAAGAAATGAAAAGAAGAAAAGTTAATTATACAAAAGGGCTCTGAGGCTCTTGGGATGGCCAAGCCCAAGAAAATCAGAGTCTTGTGGAGGAGACCAAGATTTAGAAGCTGAACATGACACCAATATTCATTATTTCCATCAATACGATTACATCCCTGCAAGAAATGATAATGGAGCTGCAAAAGGTACGAGTTCTATGCACAAGAAGATTAATAAAAATAAACCCCTAGAGGCAAATTCGACTCGGAACTTACAAAAAATTATTAGGAATCATTTCCGATGAAAGGAGGAAGCTTTCCCCACCAAAATCTCTTGATTAGTGGATCTGGTTCCCAATACTAGGAATCTGCATTAAATGACAGGGAACACATTCCTAGATTTTCTCAATCATTGGAGCTCCACAATCTATGTCATAATTCCATAATATCTTGTTGATTTATTATTTAATATTGAACATCCTTTAGTAGGGAGTAGGTCCCTAGATTATCTCCTCCTCCAAATCTCCACAATTTGCCCAATATTCTCATAATATTCCACATATTTAATATTAGGCACAAATATACAATTATCCATAAACCTTCCTAATGAACATATTAAAGTTAAAAATGCATTACGTAATGCAAAAAGATAGGTTTAATGTGCTAAAGGATGATCAGATGGGCCTTAATTTATGTCTAATTTGGAGGCCCATCAAGTTGCATGGAATGTTGTGATTTCCTTATAGGTTTCAATGACCTATACAAAAATGTGTGGTACCTTCAAAATAACATGATTACTGATTTATTTCCATATATAAAATTTCATACTTGTATTCTTCTAGCTTGTTTTATCTTAAGTATACTAGGGTGATCCAAACCACGATGCAATGAATTTCGGCTTGTTCGATATTGGAAATATGGTACCTTGAGAGACTTCCCATTTTTCAAAGCAATCGGGATCAACAACCATGCATAGTGGAACTCTGCATTCAAATCCTATGCCTACAAACAATCTTTACATAAATTGATTTAGTAAAAAGGTGGCCCATTTCATCTAAACACTTGCGACACATTTCGTTATGGTAGCCACTAATCCTACAGAGAATTGTTGCTTTTCGCACTTCCTAAGAAACTTACAAGACATTAGTTGCGTGAAAAAATGCACCCGCTCATCACTTATAAAGGAGATTAATATCCCCCTCTATTCACAAACTACGTCGTATTTTTCTATCACATCCTTAAAAACATCCTTTTCATTCCTTTTGTCAAATAGAGGTTATGGATCCTCTCCTACCATGGATAACCAATTAATCCTAGATATGAGCTATGAATCAATTTCTATGGGCTCATTCAGCCACATAATTGTGTTTTGTACACAACTCAAGAGTAATTTAACACAAATATTTACTTTGTTACTAAGACCAAAGTGGGGGATATCCATCAAATTTAAAATACCTGTTTATCAAGTCCCTTAGGCCATTGTTGAGGTTCACATACTTGTTGAAGTCTTGGTTGCACTATGATAGTCATGTATTTGTATTCGGAAAATTGGGGAAACTTGTTGGGGTATGCAACATTGTGGTCATTATATTTTTGCTTGTCAATCATGTTGAGCATGTCACCTTCTTTGATAATCCCTTAAAGAATTGGTCTCGTTAACAATTTATACTTTGGCTCTTTCAACAACTAAGTTTTTTGGTTTTGCAACAAGTTGTGAAGGTGGACAACCACTAGCATCCTCTGTCCTTGATTTCTTTGGAACTAATGATGTAGCCATGGCATATGTATCTAACAATTGAAAAATTCCTCTGCAACAACACTTTGATCTTAGAACCTCTCTTTGTTTTGTGCTTCATACCTTGGCTCTATTCTTACAAATACGAGACAATGAGAAAAGAATTGGATGAAGTACTAGTGACTTGCATGTGTTGTGCTCACTTTCAATTGCAATAACTCTTAGTAATCTTGGTAATATAGTATAATAACTTCACCAGGCAAGAACATCATTTGTTATTATAACCATGGTGGAAGTCATGTCAATAACCTTTTTGACATAAATGCCAATCTTGGACATATTTTTATTTAATTTAATTTGATTTTTTTACATAAATTTCCATGGTGTCCCATCCACATGGGTGGCACACAGTTTTTCCAATGCATTTTTCTACAATTTCCTGGTTTTAGTTTCCATCATCGACCACTAGTTGTAGTCCACTTTTTAGGCTATCACTGGTACTGCACACTTTCCTTGGCTACGTATTCACCTGACTATGCAATGTTCTTCATGCGTAGTGCACTAGTCCTTCACTACAACAAGAAATATCTACTCTACCAAGCCTCCCACATTGTTCCTACGGGCACAACATTCTTTGGGTTCTCTGCTTCACAACAACTACCTACAAACACTAATAAGGTTACAAAAACAAAGGAAATTTTCCCTTACAAATAGATCAATTTTTGAAAGTGGGGCAGTTGTCTCTATATAATTTCAATAAGCTCCCATTGATAAGTTCATTGATGGGATCCTCATTTAGTTTCTCCAATTGTACTGTCATTGCATCTGTGATATATTGGATAATATAGAATCCCATCCAATGCATCTCAAATGTCTTAGGGCGTTTCAGAAATTTGTTGTCATACATCAACACGAGATCATCAACTTAGAATTTATTTTGCTTGATATGGAAATCATGCCTTGCCTTTTCCCTATTATTCACCTCGTAATACGTTAACATTGTTCTCCTCCCGAGTTCAATAAATATGGAGAACTATAGATGAAAAGCTTCATTACTAAACTACATATCAAAGTATTTTTTAAGAACAAATCATTTTTCCAAACACGTTGCAAGCAATAATTCAAAATAGAATATTTTCAAATGTTCTATTTTGGTTTGATTTTATCTATAAGAGCATGCAATGTGCAACTTTATAAGTTCAATACATAAAGTTGGTTTTTCAGTAAATTGATATATAATTGCAGTCTAAAACCTCTCTAAAATGACAAATTGAGATACTAACAATTGAATAACTTAATCAAATAAATAACACCAATATGTTTTTATGGTTATGTAATAGTCATGGGAACTTGCATTAGAGAAGCTAAACACTAGAAAGACAAACTTAGGAAAAAAAGGACAAGCAAACAAAAGGAGAACTTTTGGGAGCACTGCAATGAAGAAAAAGTCCACTATCTAATTAAACATAACAACATATAAGTGAGAGGAAGAAGATTACCTTAATAATGTGATTGCAAACAATAGCATAATACTCTTTGTGGCATTAATATTTTCTCTGGAATATTGTCAGGTTGGTAGTGATAGGTTTGGAATTGAAAGTAAGATCACCAAGTGTAGTTCTATTACGGCAAGCCTTCCAAAAAATCCTTCTTGTTTGATACCACCATAAAACCCGCTATGGTTTCTTTCCATTTTCCTCTCTACATCATCCACAATTTTGGGTCATAAGTTGATCGTTGTTTGCTAACAGGCTCCCTTGACTAGTCACTCAATCCTCTAGAATATATCTTTTTTATCATTGGCTAGATCATTTCATAGAGCCCTCTCCAATCCATTCCAATGGAATTTTCTTTATTTAGTCAAAAGTCACTAAGTCAAATCCCAATGATTTGAGGGTAATTTTTGCCTCTAACATGCCAAGTAAAGAATCTTTAGTAGGTGACATCATGTCAAAAATAAGTTTAATACTTTCAAATGCTAATTTTCTTTAAACTCAAGTTTAATATTTCTATTTTGAAATTGACATGGAAATTTTTTGGCCCGACTCTTTCTTGAATATCTGAGACGTCTAATTGGGATCTTGTCAATAATAATGGAAAACTCATGTCATGAACCTCTCCAAATACCATTATCAATCCATAACACAGTGGAACCATCGACAGTCACATTCCCTTTCCTTCTCCCCATTGTCCCCAATTCTTGTTCCATCATTATGGCCTTTTTGATAGCAAGCTCCCTCAATCGGCCACTAACATTCCAATTAACTATATTCCTACTCCTCTAGCCTAGGTGATTTCACAAAGTCATATACAATCCATCCTAATAGGATTTTCTTCATTTTTCAAGTAGTAAGTCATGAGGTCGAAACCCTATGAATTTAGGGTAGATTTTTGGTCATTAATAAAGCCTCTGACATTGCAAATAAAGGCAACATCGATTAACATACTTTTTGATATAGGGACTCTGTCATATGAATAATGCCTTGTTTGGAGTCCATCTTGGACGTTTATTGAATGTTTGGAAAGTCTCGAAAATTTTCACAATAACAGGGGTGAATTTTTGTTTCATAAATTGAAAGGAATAATATGTCAGTATTTTTCTCTAGAAATGCTTTAGGTATTAGCTGAAAATGCCACTAAACTCTTGGAGATGACGAGTTAGAATCATCTCCTTGTGGGTGTTCCAGTTGGATGAAAATGGAGGAGAAGCGCATTTTACGTATATACCCGACTCTTGAACTCTCAAATCAAATGAAAGAAATCTAATGGAAACCAGAAAGAAAGAAAAAATAATTTGACACAGTCATATGGAGGACGTGTGATGTCTTTTAGTGATTGATTTTACATATATACCTAACCCTTGAAATATCAAATAAAATGAAATAAATCTAGTGACAACTAGAAAGATTGATTTATTTAGCTTGGAATACAATCTTTTCCATTAGCTTGGATTGTAGGTAGATTAGGTGAATTTCTATGCATCGAGTCTCTATCTTTTGTTTTGTTTTTTTAGTTATAGATTCAAATATACATGATCAACAAGAAGTAATTTGATTTGGGATCAATGTTGCAGTATGAGGATTGTTCGAACGACCCTTTTCAAGCTCTGAACTGGGCGGTGTAATGGTAAATAAAGACTACCCCTGTCTTGTCTTGGCGATACAATGGAAAATAACAATTACCCCTATCTTGTCTTGGTACTGCCTCCTGTGACTACTACAAACTACTTCACATGCCCTGCCCCTGATTGGCACAAAAATTAAATCCTCCCACATCCATATCATGATGCCCATCATACATACAAGTAGCTATGCTCTCTGTTTTATATGCAATTCTGGATGATAAGGTTGTCATTGTGCTTTTACTTATACTGTTATGTTTGTAATGTTGTGGATGTAGCATTCTCTTACCTCATTGGGCTTTGGAAGAAGTCCAGAGAAATGCAAATTTGGTATACGCCGATAAGGCTGGAAGAAGAAACAAAGAGTATATCTCATTAGGGTTCGGCACCCTACCTCTGCTCAAGGGAAGAACGTTGATTCAGGTATACACATATTATATGAGAATTTTTAGAGATACGTTTAGAGATTATATGCCCTTCTAATTCTCTCTCTGATTAATTGAAACATAGATTTCCATTTTAATTCTTCGATTGATCTGAATAAACTCTGTTTGTTTCCTTCCTAAGAATGCAAGTTTGTCAAAGACATAAGAAATTCAAGTTGGAATGGGACTTGTGGGGAGTTGAATAAAACAACCTTAAATGTCTCTGATGGGCATTTGCTATCCTTGGGAGGTGTTTTGATCAATCGAGAGACTTGCTCAGCCTCTGTGTGGTGTTTCTGTCAAAAACAATGACTGTGTTGCATGATGCCAGTCTTATTCAACCAGCATAGCACAACTGATCCATGTGAATATTGGTGGCCGCCTGCCAATTCCACTTAGACCCCCACCATTGTTTCTTTCAATTTTTCAGTTTCCTTAATTATAGCACAATTTACTATTTTTAGCAATTTTTCAGGTCCTAAACTTCTAGAGCCGTTTGAGGCCCTAAACGATGTTTTTTTGGCAATCTATCTCCATAGATTTTTTTAATAAAAATGTCTTTTTCATTGCAGTCCTCAGAGAGATCTTTCTAATAGGATATCATGTGTGTAAAACGAATATAATATGACCAAGTCACGACCCTAGGAAGTTGGTTGTCCAACTAACCCCAACGGGGCCTATAAACTCTTGGCATTACATCTCCTTGGGTTAGGGTTTTCTCTTATTGTTCAATAATAAAAAGACCCTTGAGCCTCATTATAACACGATTCAGAGGCATGTAGCCGCCACATCTCTGCTCAGGGATAAGCTACCATCGCCCGAGCTAGTTTATTTCCATTTCTGTCACTAGGCATATTTCATTATTTTACATTAATGAAATGAAGTATTATTTCTGCTGCATCCCTATATTTATGGTTAAATCTGTAATTTGTTGCATTCCTGTTTAAATCTGGATCAGTGGTATTAGAGCGGTCTACTCTTTCTGTATTTTTCTTTGCATGTCGCAAACGAGGTCGGGATATAAGGAGTTAGGGCTTAAACTGGTCGAACCTTCACAAGACTAGCCTCGCAAATCCTGACGACCTCCCATGGCAGATGAAAAGAAAGACGAGGGGGCAGGAGATCCTAACAAAATCTTGCTTGAAGAGGCCCTCAAGCGATAAAGGAACGTGATGATGGACAACTTTGCCCAGATCCTTCAGCGACTACCCAGGGGCGACACATCTACTTCCAACAGCTACTCTAGAAGTGCCACACCCTTTAAGGTACAAGTTAACTTTGACATTCCCATATTTGAGGATCAGATAAATGCAGATGTTGTAGATAAATGATTAAATCTGCTATAAGGGTATTTTTTTGTTCATGATTTTTCTGGACGGGAAAAGATTTCTTTCGCTCTTCTTAAAGTCGTCCCCCACGTCAAGGACTTGTGGGAAACCTACTGCGAGCAGAAGGATGAAAGTACGGCCTCACTGTTTTCAACTGCACCCACTTGGAATTCATTCTGAGATGCCATCAAGGAACAGTACTACCCTGTCGGAAGCTATGAGGATAAATACATAAAGTAGACCACGCTGTGCTAGGGAAGGGACCAAGACGTGCTGGAGTTTACCAATATTTTTCATACCCTTTGCACAAAGTTGGGTATTAAGGATGTTGAGCATCATTTGGTACTCAAATATCGTGACTTCCTGCATAGGTACATCCAGGACGAGATGGAGTTCCGGGACATCTCCTCGCTCAGCACGACGTACCAATATGCTGTTAAGATCAAGCAGAAGTTTAAATAGAAGAAACGAGACTTTGGATCTGCAAATCCAAAGCAAGGGAAAGGTGCACCCAAACAACATAATAAAGAACAAAGCCAAGGCGGGGTGGCCGAGGATAACCTGCCAAATCCGCAAGCAAATAACAACATCGTGAAGCTGAATAAGGACATAGGAAAGTGGTGTGAGTTCCATAAGAGCTCC
>APFE031649980.1:7863-59781 GCA_000404065.3 Pinus taeda | reverse complement strand
ATCTGCATGACAACTACAGATGGACAAGGTCGTGGAGGAGTATGAGGACATCTTCACCTCTCCCGCAGGGGTTCCTCTACACTTCCAGGTCAAGCACTCCATCGATTTGACCCTAGGTGTGTTGCTGCCTAATGGACCAATCTATCGGCGCTCCATTCTGGAGAACGACAAAATCAAGAGGCAGATTCAGGAGCTACTACAGAAAAGTCACATCTGATCGAGTTCATTTCCATGTGGGATCTCGATCGTGTTGGTACAGAAGAAGGATGGGAGACTATGTACTGACTATCGGGCGCTGAACAAGATCATTGTCCGGAATAGGTACCTGATCCCACGGATTGATGACCTTTTAGACCAACTGAAGGGGGGAAATATTTCAGAAAGATCGACTTGAAGTCAAGATATCACCATGTACCAATCGAACCCTCCGATGTGTGGAAGACTGCCTTCAAAGCCAAGGAGGGCCTTTTCGAATGGTTAGTTATGCCATTCGGATCGTTGAATGCTCCTGCAACCTTCATGAGGCTAATGGATAACTTCTTGCGGCCATTCACTAACTCATTTGTAGTGGTATACTTGGATGCATCTTGATCTTCAGCTAGAGTTGGGAAGAGCACCTCCACCACATCCGATAGGTTCTTCAAACACTGCGGCAACACAAGCTATGTGCCAATTTGGAGAAATGCACTTTTGGCATGACCCAAGTTCAGTATCTGGGATACATTAGTGATGAATGGGGGGTGCCTATATCTAGCCAAGATCCAAGTCATTCGGGATTGGCCATCTCCAACTACTCTGACAGAGCTCCGCAGATTTCTGGGTCTTGCCAATTTCTACCGCAGGTTCATGTTGGGATTTTCTCATATCACTTGGCCCTTTAGTCAAGTCACCAAGGGAGGAGCGAAAGAAAAATTATTTTGGTTTGAATCTCAACAAAAGGCATTCACAGAGTTGAAACATCACCTCTGCTCGAGAACAAGTGCTTGCATTACCAATCTTGCAACAACCATTTGAGATCGAGACAGATGCCTCTGACCATGCTATTGGGATAGTGCTTACTCAACATGGGCATCTAGTGGAATATCACAGTGAGACACTTTCAGACACAGTCTGGAAGTATCCCACTTATGACAAAGAGATGTATTCCATTATGTAGGCCTCCTGACAATGGATGCATTACATTTTGGGGGAAGGAAATGGTCATCCACACAGACCACTGACCCCTGTAGTTCATACAGACACAAGGGAAGTTGCAGAATGATCACCATCAGAAGTGGTCCACATACCTGCAACAATTCCATTTGAATATCAAGTATAAGAAGGGAAGCACCAATAATGTTGCAGATTGCCTCAGTCGACCACCGATCATGGCATTAACCACCGTGCTTAACTCTTGTGGGCATGAGACTTCTGATTGGCCATTTCTCTATAAAAGCGACCCAGAATTTGGCCACACATACCAGACACCCTTAAAGGGTCAGCATGTTCCAAATTTTCACCTCCAAGATGCACCGTTATGCCATTTGGGTTACCTTTGTGTTCCTTCAAGCGAGCGTGCCAAGATGATTTGGGAAGCACACTATAGTCGGGCTGTTGGGAATTTCGGGGTTGAGAAAATGGTGGCAGTACTGCAGAAGTATTTCTATTGGTTGAATCTTCGATAGGATGTCGGGAAGTACATCAGATCCTGCACTACCTGCGCCATTGCCAAACCAACCATCAAGAAGCAAGGCCTCTATACTCCTCTCCCTACCCCTAGTCGACCTTGGGAATCCATCTCCATGGGTTACATGTCGGGCCTTCCTTCTACTAAGCATGGAAGTGACTATGTTTTTGTGCTCGTTGACAAGTTCTCAAAGATGGCCATTATGGTGGCCTGCAGGAAGAATATCACAGTAGAAGCCACTGCTAAACTCTTCTTTGAACGAGTGTGGGTACACTTTGGGATCTCATAGTCATCTTAGATCGGGACAACAATTTCCCCAATACATTTTGGACCAGTCTCTGGTCGATGCTGGACACCAAACTCACTCAATCCACAACCTTCCATCCCCAAACTGATGGCCAGACAGAGGTTGTCCACAGGATGATTGTACACATTATGTGCATGTATAACTTAAAGCATCCATGCACATGGGATTAGGGCTCTCCACAGCTCGACTAGCCACAACCCTTTTTAGGTGGGCTTGGGATTCTAACCACTTTGTCCCATTGATGTGGCCATGCCATTTGCAGCTACTCAGGCAGATTCGACTCATGTCCAGTCTGAAACAGATAAGGCAAACAAATTCATTAAGCACATCCAACATATCCGCCAACAGGTCCATGACATTTTGGAGAAATCAAATTCCAAGTACAAGCAGTGACATGATCAATATTGGGTGCCACACAAGTTTCAGGTGGGCAACAAAGTCTGGTTGAATTTGCAAAAGGAACACCTTACCAGAGCCTATCAGAAACTCAGATCACTCTGATATGGTCCTTACACCATTACCAAGGTTGTGGGAGACAATGCATTTGAGCTCAACATTCCCCCATTCCTTGGCCAGCACCCAATGTTCAATGTGGACCGCCTTCGGCCATACTTTCCACCATTACTAGACACATTCGACATTGTAGAACAACTCACACCAACAGAGTTAAATCCAGATTGTATGGAACAAGCTGCCACTAATCGGATCATGGACCCGCAGATCAAGCACACTCGCTAGCAGAACATCCAACTCTATCGAGTAGTCAAAGCAGGCCAACTCCTTCACCAGGGCAAGTGGCTCACCAGGGGCCAAGTTCAACAAAATTTTCCTCATCACATGGAGGAAATCAACGCAATGGGGACCATTTCTTCCTAAGGGGGGAGGAATGATCCATGTGGATATTGGTGGCCACCTGCCAATTCCACTTGGACCCCCACCATTGTTTCTTTCAGTTTTTTAGTTTCCTTAATTGTAGAATAGTTTACTATTTTTAGCAGTTTTTTTGGGTCCCAAACTTCCAGAGCCATTTTGAGGCCCTAAATGACGTTTTTTTGGCAATCTACCGCCAATGATTTTTTGTTAAAATCGTCTTTTCCGTCATAGTCCTCGGAGAGATATTTCTAACAGAGTATCATGTGCATCAAATAGATATAATATGACCAAGTCGCGACCCCGGGAAGTTGGTTGTCCAACTAGCCCCAATGAGGCCCATAAACTCTTGGTGTTACATCTCCTCAGGTTAGGGTTTTTGTTGTTTAGGGTTTGCTCTTATTGTTCAATAATAAAAAGGCCCTTGAGCCTCATTGTAACACAGTTCAAAGGCATGCAACCACTATATCTCTTCTCAAGGATAAGATACCATTGCCCGAGCTAGTTTATTTCCATTTCTGTCACTAGGCATATTTCAGTATTTTACATTAATGAAATGAAGTATTATTTCTGTTGCATCTATGTATATATGGTTATATCTGTAATATGTTACGTTCCTGTTTAAATCCAGATCAACAACTCAACACATGTATGAATATTTTGTAACACATATATTTTAAGAAATAGACGAGTATGAAGCTTTTCTTTATTTGTGATCGATTGGTATTCCATGTAATGAAATAATGAAAAAATTGTGTCTTCTTATATTAGATTAGTAGATATTCGAATAGGTTAAATAGTCAACAACATCTAAATCTTATATTATTTGTTTTGAAATATATGAACAAATGGAAGGTGGATGACCCGACACCGATCCACCTACACAGTTATATGGAGAACATAAGCAACGTGGACGAGGTGGATCCCTGTGCTAGTGGGACTAGTGCATCGATATAGAGATTAAAGTCTAAAATAATTTTCATTAATACCTACAACCTAACATAGTTTTTTTTAACCTATAGCTTCTCTGTTTCCAATTTCGTTTTTTTTTAAGTAATATTTAAAAAATTATATATATTCCATTAGAAGAAATTAAAATAAATTTATCCAAAAAGACTATAAAGGATATCTTAGCTAAACATTACCTTACTCTAAGAGCTAACACAACCACATAAAAGAGTCTTCTATCGTCATACATGTATCAAAATGTACATTAAAATTGTTCAAAAACATAGTCCCTCCTATAATGTTTGACTTAGGGCTCAATTATTTGACGAGACCAAATCATCGTCCATGTTCTTAATTCTAATATGGCTTATTTTCAATTTTCTTGTATAGGCCTCTCATACCTCTCCTTCAAGACCATCCAAATCTATGAAGTTTTATTTCTTCCACTCTTGATGCCATATACATTAGAATTCTAGGGAGGTTGGCTAATCTAAGATATAGTTGTTTTCAAGGACTTTATAGTCTTCTCCACTTCCAAACCTAGGAAGGATTAGCTCCTACCCATTACTCTTTCTCCATTACCAACTTCCCATAGTAGCCAATTCTGCACAAGAGGGAAGGCTTGGACAATGGCATTCCAACATATAAACAAATTATATATGAGTATTCTTGGATTTTCTTCTAATGAATTAGGCTCAATGTATTTTTAGAGGATAACTTGGCTTCACATACCCTTATTTGATATGAGCCTCCATATGCATCTAGCTACCAAAGCCTTCCCAAAATGATGCATATTCTTAAGCCCCAACTCCTTCACCTTCTTAAAAATCAACTTCTTCACCGCCTTCGATTTTTAAATATGTTCATGTTCCACCACTTGCATTCTCCCTTCTTACAATGAAGGCTAATAAATGAGCCAATTTCATAGAATAAGTACTACTTTTTATTTTATTTTTTAAATAAGGTGTATAATATTTAATTTTCAAACTTATTTTCATCTAAATGATTTTTTTAGAAGTCAAAGTACATGCTCCAATACTAATGCTCAATATGTAGCAAAGTTTCTCTTTAGTCAAGCTAAATTAGGCATATGATTTCAATCGTCAAATTATGTTAGTCACTTTCTTAATGATAAATTAGTTTATGCATTTTTTGTTCCACTATATAGAAAGCATGGATTTTCATTGGAGTTTAAAATATATTATTTTTGCAGAGAATGAATAGAATATATTTGCATGGACACGACATACGAAGCATTTACAAGTCCATAATGTTCATGACAGAAGACATGAAATGGTTACGAAATTAATCTCTTTTAAAAGAAATTAACATTTATTTATTCATTGTGTAATTACTCTCGAAAAACTCATTAGCTTGTTGCCTGGTTAGGGCTCCACTGTTAAGCACCAACAATTGCGGCTCCCTCTCTAGCACAAGTCTAACCCTTCTACCCTCCAAGATAGAGGTCACGACCCTCTTGTGGTTGTCTACATTAAGCTCGACCCCTCTGTAGTGCTACAAGGAGCTTGCAGCCGGCTTAAACAAAGAAGATGCCACCCAAACCTTCTACAAGATGACCCAAAATTACTCCATCAAACTCGGTCCCTGCATCTGATCATTTCAACCCCCAAACAGTCACCCAGAAGTGCTCTAACTGCCCTCTTCTACCTTTGCTAGAAAATGTGCTGATCTGTGACTCAAACAAATAGAAACATGGTCTTCGTCCTCCTTGCTTGGTCTCCTAGGGGTGCGACCAACTTCAGATGAGAATTTGCTATGTAATGATGCACTTAAATGTGTCGAATGAGGTTTGAGGTCACAATTATTTATATGAGTTGATGTGGCTCAAAAGACATGATTGTTAGGCTTCATGAACCTACATGATGGTGAGGCCAATCTTGACAATTTTCATATGTGTGGGCTTCACTTCAAAAACATATTTCCCCTTGTCCAATTTGAGTGATCCTTAGGTCAATTTTGGTCCTCTCGAAAAGACACATTCAATGAACTAACTATGTCCATCAAATGAGTTATCCAAAGTGGAATTTGGCCCTAGTTACACAATTTAACAATTCTAAATAGATAAGTAAAATAAAATATTGAACAACTTCTATTATATTATTGTGGTTGTTACTACTCCTGGTCACTAGTAGTAGATATTGTAAGAGTTTTGAACTACCAAAACAAAGACATACACTAGCTTACAAAGACAAATTCCATTGTAGTTTGCACAGTGAATAAAGGACACCTATAGCTTCCCTTTTGTCAAGTGGAAATGCTCCAGACTAATTTACCAGTTGTTGATAATTTCCATATGCACAAGGAACATAACGATATATATTTGGACTAAATCTACATTTCCTATTCAACTAAGATAACCTACAAATATAGGCCATGACCACATGGTCAAAAGTGTGTTGCAAGCAAGCCCATGTGTGTCTGTCCTTTTCAAAACGTCGATACAAACTAGATAACATGTAATAAAAAGCCCAATCCTCAACTCATACACAATATTCAAGATAGTAACTTACTTGCCAAGCCTAGATGTCTTCTTCAACTTAGATGTTGGAAGCAAAAAACATTTTTTTTCCCATCCATGACCAAAGTAGGTCGATGCGACTAGAATACATAAATAATAAAAGCAAGATGAGTACCTAAAAGAGGCAACTCCCTAGAGAAAAGCTACAAAGGGGTTCAAGAGAATCCCAAACTGAGAAGATAGGTCAAGAAGAAGCAAAAGAAAAGAGACAGATTCAAAGACTCCAAAGTTCTTTTGGCAAATATACTTGACAAATGAATTCCTTTGAATAGATAGGTTGTCGTGAACAAACATGTACATGTTGCTGAATATGTACAGGAGAAAAGCCTACATATGTTGAACACAAATTTTGAGTCTAGAAGGCTAGGATATAGAAATGAACAACCATGGGTTGAGGAAGTTATTTGAGAAGCAATCAAGTTTTGGAGTCTAATGTGTTTTAGATCTTATTGTAATATTTCATGTCATTGATGGTTCAAAATTCATAATAAACTGTTTAATTGTTAAACTAAGACCCACTTGACATTGTTTTGTTTTTTTAAATGTGTTGCCATTTGCATTTGCAATATGTGATGAAATACTGTGTGCAACCCATGTCACCACGAGTTGAACTATGAGACAAATGGGAACTTCTAGTAACATGAGAGCTACATGTCCGTGGACAATAAATTGTAGTACAATAATAAAACCACATAACTTGCAAACATTTTGTAAGTTCAACAAAACTATATATAGTTCACAAACGTTTTGCACTGAAAATTTATTGATTATGATCGTGTTCACCTTCATTTTTCATAAACCAAACAATCTCCTGCAAGTTATGGACAACCATGTTCACAATTTTTTTATCGACCTACCAAAATGTAAATCAACACAAATTATATGTTTGCAAAAATAATTTTATATATAGCGATAACCTTGATGTAGAATTATAAGCAACATTTACCTAAAGATTTGCCCTAGTTCGGCTTGTAGAGAACAAATATGGGGAGGATAATTGAAAGTTTCTATCATGTTTAAAATTGGAATCCCAACATATAGTTTCGTGCATTTTGAGCATGACATAACTGACTGCATACCTAGATTGGATGATGAGATGAATCACATACTAAATTTATGAGTAAGTTGTGTGAGGGGAAGTGCTTAGTTGTGTAAATCTAAGGATTTGTCACAATCGAGATGACAATCCTTTTCTTCCAAAAGGGATAAGTAGTTGCAATGCTCAACACTACCAAACTAATAAGAAAGCAAAGAGCACACACACATCTTGTGGCCCAAAATACAACAAGGCGACATTTGAAACCTAAAATTCTGTCTGAGACACAAGTACAAAAAATAGTATGGGAAAACACAACGCTTTGATAACAACATGGAAAGTAAATACACACATCACTTGCAACTGGGATAACACTACAATAATAAAACTACAGAACTTGCAAATTAACAGGAGTGTCTACCCACAAGAAGTAGACATGTGTAATGCAAAAAAGGCATTCCAACATGCCTACAAACCCAAGACAATACACTCATCAAATAAAAGACACATATACATGTACTCATGAATATCTGGCACATTTTTCATCACCACATTGAACACTGTCATGATTTTAATCGTCTCATAAACGGGAATAACAAAATCCCAAATTATCGCCTCTGATCACTTCAGAAGTGATAATTGCAACAGAGTGCTTTTGAAGACGAATTTGGTTGTTTCTTGATCTTTTCTAAGAGTTCAAAGCACCCAACTAAATAATAGTAGACACAGACAAATCAAACTGGCTTACTCTTTGCAACTGAATAATACTGGACGTAGACAAATCAAGTTCACCATCGTGGAGGGGCTTATTGTGCTCAAAATGGGGGCATTATTGGCACATGCAAATCTCTCAAGTTTTGGAGATCAATGCTCGGCAGTGGAACCCCCTGTTTCTTACACTGCACGAACCGTTCTCAGTGGTGATGGTGGCTTCTAAAATCGACAGTGTCATGCAAATTGTTTTCATCGGTCTCGACAGTGTTCTCGGGGGTTTCAATAGTGATGGGGTTTTAGATCAACAACTTAACACAATCCAATCGTCTAACAATTGATCGAATGACGCACAGTGACAACATGAGGGGAGTTCATCCAAGTGGGGAAAGCCTTACGGCATAATAAATCAACCTAGATCCATTTAAACTCTAGATCTACCAACTATCGAGAGAGATCAAATCTCTTTTCATTATAAAAAAGTTTGCACCTCAAAAAATTTGATCCTCTCACCACTTGGTAGATCCAGAATTAAATAGATTTAAGATTAATTATTTTTTCCTATTAAACAAAAATACATTTGAAATTACCTTGCAATAACATTATTATTTTGAATATCAAGAATATTCTGCGCATTATTCTTTTTTTCTAATTAAAAATATTTAGTAACACAGAAAGCCTTAAAATAGATTATAAATTTCAATGACAACAAGCCAAATTCTCCTAAGTGCGTCATAAGCAATATAGGTAGGTGGAAGATGTTGGTACGAAAAACCCTTCGTTATAAAGTTTGAAATGGTGAATCAAGATGTAAGTGTGCAATGTAACCAGTCATTCGCATTTAAGTTTTCAGCGTTTCGATTGAGTGAAGCCCAAATTTATCCGACTATGTATTGATTTATGTATCAATACATAAATCAAAGAGTCGTGCATATGGGAGTGTGCGTTTCATCTGACTTTCAAAGAGTCGTGCATATGGGAGTGTGCGTAAAACGCACAAGTGCAAGAAGTCTCTACGAAACAGAAGGTAAGTTTTTCTAGTTAGTATATTAACGGGATTAACTTAGTAAATTAAGTTCTGTCATGGATAGGTGAGTAAGACACAGATTGACTCTGGGCCGACATTAAGGGGTGGAGACCAATTAAAAACACAGGGACAGAAAACTGTCTGGAGGGGCCCGGATGGCAAACGATATTTGTTAACACCGTTAACATCACTACTACTTTCACTCTACTCTCTGTCTCTCTCTGTTACGGCAAAAGCCAGGAAGGAAGGCGCTGTGGGGCACGCTTTTTGCTTTTGTATGTAGCCGTTGGAGAAGTGGATACCGGCTTTTGCTTTTGCTTCCTCGCACCTCTATTTAAACCCTTCTACAGCCTACATTCTATATTTCTGAATCCCGTGACAGACGAGATGGTTTCCGGAATTCATATCGCACTCATGCTTTTTTTGGATTTGAATGTATTCAATTTCATTTTTCAAAACAGTTTTTCTTTCCTTTTTCTTCTCTGGACCTCATATTTTGTTTTTCCTGTTACGATGTGTTTCTATTTAATTCATGTGCGTTTCTGCTCTTCAATTTTAAATTCTCTCTTTATCTTTGTTTCTACCGATCTTGTTTTCTAAATGTTTCTCCGGGATGGAATGGGATGGGGTTTCTGGATTGTTTTTGCATTTGTTCCATTTTTTTGAGTTTTTCCAATATTTGAAACCCCACAGGCACACATTGAGTTTTTCCAATATTTGGAACCCCAGAAGCACATATTTGCAGCTGCTGGTATGGTATGCTATCAAACCGCTGAGAACCAAGCTAACGATCCTGGATTCATCGCTCAGTCAGCCTCCAGGTAAATAAGTTTCACTCCGCTTCATTTCATAGTAAGTTACATAGAAGGGTTTCTGGATTGTTTTTGCATTTGTTCCATTTTTTTAAGTTTTTCCAATATTTGAAACCCCACAGGCACACATTGAGTTTTTCCAATACTTGGAACCCCAGAATCAGATATTTGCAGCTGCTGGTATGGTATGCTATCAAAGCTCTGAGAACCAAGCTAACGATCCTGGATTCATCGCTCAGTCAGCCTCCAGGTAAATAAGTTTCACTCCTCTTCATTTCATAGTAAGTTACATGGAAGGGTTGGGGAGGACTGAAGGTACAGGGTGCATAAATCTTTGTTTCCTTTCAGTGATTTCGTTTGCCGAAGCAGTGACATCTCCTTGTTCAATGATGGTGAAAACTATACTGCAAGGGTTGATATCTTAGCGGTTTTCACTACGAGTCTTCTGAGGGCACTGAAAAAGGTAGGTAGTCTGCCTCTTCTTTCTCCTGGGTTTGAACAGGAGTTGACAGAACATGTGTATACGTTTCTTTCAATGCTACACTTGTTTTGTTTCACACACTAATAATGCTATCAATTAGATTTAGGTCTAACAAAGCGGTTTTCAACAACTCATGTGGCACAGGACGACGCATGTTCGAATTAAATATTTTTACCCTTAATTATACATAGGCAATCAATGTATAAGTACACCTCTTCGATATTTAAACATAGACAATAAATGTTTAAAGAATTAATTAGACAGTTGTTTTTCTGAACAGGGTTAATTAGATACTCCTGTTCATTTTTCGCTACTGGCGTTCATACTCTCTTTAGGGACTATACTCATCTTGATCAGTTAGATATCTTATCTTAACAGGGTTAATGAGACACCTCTTCTATGTTTAAACATAGACAATAAATGTTTAAAGAATTATTTAGATAGTTTTTTTTAACAGGGTTAATTAGATACTCCGCATTTTTTGCAACTGGAATTCAGACTCTCTTTAGTAACCATATTCATCTTTTGCATTTTTCACTCCAGTGTTAATTATACCATAGTATCTTATCAGCTAACAAGGCACATGTTAGTATCTTATCAGCTAACAAGGCACATGTTAGTTAAAGGAATGACAATTTGGGTTTAAGGCACAACTATAAATTTTTAAGTAGACAAATTCAACTCAATCTTTATATAGTTTTATTAGATTTCTAGAAAGGGAGATTGATTAGTTAGGTCCAAGAGTGGAAATACTTTACCTCTTTTTATTAGAGTCGTCTAATGAAGCGGAGGAAATGCCCAGACGGCCAAAAGTGGCCGGAATCCGGGCAAAAAAATTTAAAAAAATCTTGTAGATACAGTGTTTGAATCGTGTTTTTGATGGTGGAAATGGATTCAGCCTCATTAGACTACGTGCTTTTTATTTCATTTCACGTGAAGTAGTGAGTAATAGTCACTTAGGTGACTATATTCATTTGTTTCTATTTTTAAATAGTGTGAGTTATACCATAGTATCTCATCATCTAATTAGGCACATCTTACTTAAGTGATGGCACTTTGGGGTTTTAAGACAACCTGACCCATAAATCTTTAAGTGGACAAAAGTTAACATTTTTAAAGTTCATCAGATTTTTAGAAGGGAAGAATGATTGGTTTGGGCTTTGACTTGAAATACTTTGACTAGACTATTTTAAAATATTACTTTACATCTTTTTATTTCATTTCATGTGAAGTGTCACTTCATTTCATGTGAAGTGTCATAAGAAGTTTTCTTTTCTTAGCCAAACCTGGAGGCAAAATTTTGATTTATTTCAAACCTAAATGTGATAACTCAAATACAAGGGTATTTGTCTAGAGAAAAGGTTTACATAGATTGAAAAATTTCTAGTGCTCTACTCTGATGCTGACAAAGTAACCTTAGGCTTAGAAGTTTTAATACATTGCATTGCCAGTAGTATTATACTATTAAAAGTTTTAATGCATTGCATTGTTTTTTTTTTCTTAGTAAAGCTATCTATTATATTATGTACAGGGTGAAATTTACATTCAGGATATCAGAGTGCCTAAGTCCAACAGTGGCGCTGTGGGCATTAGGACGAGACCCAAAAAGGCCATTGAAACACCAACCAGACTTCGACCCGACTAGAACCGCCCATGCAGGGGCCTGAAAATTGATTGAAACTGCCCGCGCAGGGGCCTTGGTACGATACCCAAAAAGGGGCCATTGAAACACTAGCCATAATTCGATCATGCTAAAACCGCCCACGCAGGGGCCTGAAAACTGATTGAAACTGCCCATGCAGGGGCTCGACCACTGACTGAATTTGCCCACGCAGGGGCCCGACAATTGACTGAGACTGCCCACAAGAGCAAAACACAAAATCCCTCGCTGGGGTGTCAACAGACTTGGCCATAGCATACTTTGAATTGGACTTAGGCCAGAGAAAACATAAAACATAGCCATGAACATAATCAAAACCAGAGAGAGCCAAAACATAACCTGAACAGCGCCGAGTGCGGAGGAGGCGGTTCAGCAGAGGGCTACTCGGGAGGCTTTTCCTCCACCACTTTACACCAGCCATACCTCTCTCGCAAAGTTTCCCAGTCCTCCTCAACTTCCGCCTTAGAGGTCGATGCTTCCTGAGCCTGAGGGCTTTTAGAAGCTTGTCCAGGTTCCTCCGCAGGTAGCCTTTCTTCCATGCCCAAGCTTCCCCCTGGAGTCCTCTCCCCACTGCTCGCGCCTCCAGCCTCGTCCTGAGCTTCCTCAAGAAAAAGGACTGATACATGCGCGTTAATGCGGGGTCGTTCCTGCGTGCAGCCAAAGGAGAAAATGGCGGACCCGAAAGCCGGTGCAGGGGCTGGCTCAGCATTAGGACCACTTGAGTCCATGAACTGACTTTCCTGAATGGGGGTGGCCTGAATTCCCCTATGACACTGGCAGCGACAGCACTGAACACGTGGTCGTGAGGCTGGAGGGCGAGCCGGTCTTCCGCGGAGTGGACCCCTTCTTCGATACATGTTTGCAGGGGTTGCAGGGGCGGAGATGAATGCAGGAGCGGAATTGTCGCAGCGCCCCGCAGTCCAGAACCACCATTGAAGAGTGCCCAAACAACCACCAGAACTGAACGCGCTAACGCTGCCCACAGGATTAGAAGCCTGAGGGACGATGCATCTTACAACAAACTGTTCTCCATGGCTCGGCTCTTCCTCCTTAAAAACAGTCCAACAATTCCCTTGGCGCCTATACTCCTCAGCTGCAAGTTGCAGTCGATCCATGGTATCATAACTCGTATTGAATGCCTGCCGCCTTCCTTGTATCCACTGTCCATGGCGGCGAAGGGAAACTTCAATGCTCAGCTTGGACACGAGGCAGCCCATGTCTACCATGTGGCTCCTCTCCATTGCACGTCCCATCACCCGCATCTGGGGTAATGCATTGCATTGTTAGTAGTATTGTACTATTGTTTATGACACTTTTGGAATTCTTTAAATTAGATCAGTTTTTGAATTTGTATGTGTTGAGAAATCAATGCAAGTAGATTAGGTTTTGATTCCTCTTTCTTGATAATTACTTGTGAGTTATGTTGAGTGAGTTATCTTATCTTTCATCGAGCAATTACCATATTATGTGTGTATGAAGATCACAAAAACACAAGACACAATATGTAGGCACTATGCCTGGCAAAACCCCTCTCGAGGGGAAAACCCAGTCAAAAATTCTCTTCCTTCAATAGTTTCCTTTGAGACTCTTCAACCTAGACATAGACCAAAGCTTTCCTCCACACCAATTTAGCCCTTCTAGATCTTTGACCCTTTTGCAGCAACACTTCCACCCCAACAACTTCGACTATGCAACAACTTACGACATTAGGCAGCAAATGGCAACAACAACACTTGAAAGACTTCAATCTCCCAAACTAGGGCACGAAAGAGAGAGAGAGTACCATCAAAACTTCAATTTTCCTTTTCTCTTTGAACTTGATCCAACTCACACTTATTTTGACTTCCTTTACCTACCTTGCACTTTTTCCAGCTTCACTAGAGATATTGAACTTACTTGAGATGAGATCTCCTTTCTTTTATAGGCTCCAAGTGAGGTCGAATAGGTTTCCTTTAGGCCGACTTGATCTCCATTAGGCCGACTTGGTGTGGAGGTTACATAAATCATATTTTACTCAATAATAATATTTTTACACGATTCCAAAGCCCAAGAAGGGTCTCTTTAATTGTACAATGACTTTATTAACTCAGAATAAGTCCTAGAAGTCCTCAATGGGGACTTTGACCTAAAGCATGATGACTTAAGCATGAAACCCATGCTTTAATAAGTCATAATAATAATAATAATAATTCTTTTCTTTATTCTTTTGACAAGTACATTACATGATGACTCAAATACATTAATGAAGACTTAACCTAATTACATTCTTCAACATTCCCTTTTAACTACGGAGGTATTCATAATATACAAATATAATGGAAGATCTCAAACTATATGAACAATGAAGAGTTTAGGCACCGTAATGCCATGGACTATAGATTCCTGACCAGGGCAATCTATCCATTGGTCTCTCAACAATTTAGGCACTGCAATGCCACAGAATAGATTCTTGACCAGAGCAATCTATCCAAGTGGGACTAAGGTGGACTCAAGCTTTCAGCCTCTCTAGGTACCATCAGGCTTACTTGCTAACCACCAACCTAGGGACCTAGGTGCGTATCTGGGGTCGCAGCTCTATGACCAACGCCACCCTCCCTACTTTGGGACCTAGACATCAACACAAAGTGCCGGCCAGATGTCCTCTCGGGAAATGCTTCATTTGCAAAGCCTCAACAAATCTCTCCCGATCAAATTGATTGGTAACCAACATGCTATCAAAACTTCGAGAGATTTACCTGTACAAACACAACCCCAATCAGTAATACACTTTCAAATGTACATAATCAAATACAAACCTCCGAGGTCTTCTAGACAACTTGATGTTACTTTTCAAATTTCCTTAGTAGGACTTAGAGTTTTCCCAATGAATCTTGACAGAAGATTCCTCAACCATGCAACTTCTTTTCCGACTTCTCATGCAACAACATATTTCATAAATCGATCTGAATTTTCTTATCTTAGCAGTGTTTCAAAATACGTCCTCCAATTTTCTTCTCACTCATGGCCTTCACTAAAACTTACGACTGTTAGTCCTGGTCTAGCGCATGACACATGAAGTAGAGAACCATATCTGTCACTCCCTCATAATTAGAGAGGATCTAATCATTCATGTGCAAGGAATATTCTCAACCATCCTCTTATTATAAGGAGATTTCTTTCATCCATGCTCCTTCTCAATCTAGGGAGATTTCTTTCATTCAAGCTCCCTCTTAACCTAGTGAGATTTCATCCTGGTTTCCTCTTAACTTAGTGAGTTTTACTTCTTCTTTACGACATTGAAGAATCTTTCGTGGCTTCCATCCTTCTCATCAGAGTTATCATTACCATCACCATTCACATCATACTTATCAGATCAACTTTTCTTTATGAACATCTTCATTATCTTGAAGATCACGTCCCTACACAACTTAGATAGCAAGTACAACCAAATTTGTAGAAGCATGAAGTTAACCATATCAAAATCATGGAAGCATTAAACTTTATATATATCAGATGCCCAAACTCACAAACAAGAGACACATACTCTTCAACATCTTGCTAGGGACTTTATCATAAACCATAGACTACTTTATCATAACAACTTTAATTACATCTAGGGTTTCAATATTTTTTCCAAAGGTATGACATACCCTACTACAACATATAGCAAACCCTAGAAACAATTCAAACAAATATAGATCTACAAAGTATCTAACGACTTTCAGAATTCATATGTTAGACTTCCCACTAGGATTTCATACAAGCCCTAGATTTCATACATGAGATTTAGAAATCAAAACCAATCACAACTCTGTTAACAACATGACTAGCTTCCACTAAGGTTTGTTGCAAACCCTATATTTTCTCAATAAAACATCAGTCATAGCTAGAACTTAGATTTCAACAATCTTACACAAATCTTAAATTAATCACATGGTCATTATATATCAGAGATTTGGACTTCTACTAAGGTTTCGTTACAAAACCCTAGAATTTACAAATACTATCATCCTAGAGAATCAAACTTCGACTAGAGCTTAGTTCCGAACCCTAGGACTCATGACCATCAACAATTAGGTCAACGCATACATGTAGGATTCCATCATCATGCACAAGCATATCATAACATGTGTTAGTCAAACCCGACTACACAAATATCAATAAGAGTCAGACACATAACATACTAGGTTAGACTAGGGTTTCATCGGACAAACACACGCATGCCAGGGATTTCATTTCTAATACATAATAAGGGTCTTGCTTATACACTCTACCAAACCCTAATGATCTTAGGTTTCGATACAAGACATAGCAGAGCCTAAATTATCAATACTTCAAAGGTTCGGAATTTCAGACATCACCATTCAACCCTAACAAGTTAGGGCTTTCGTAACCACACCAAAACCCCAAACAAAACATCATGAAAGCATTAGTTAATTACATTAGACTTCATCAAATCATCAGACATTTTATTTCAACAATAACCCTAAGTAAGTTAGGGTTTTCACACATGAACTTTTTTAGGGTTCCATAAGAGTAATCAAAGAGATGAGGAGGGTAGATTTATCTAATGATGAATCACCCAATCAAGAATCTTTAAGATTCAGGGAAGTTATACAAAAAGATGTTAGTAATAGATTATCAAGAATGAATATGGAGAGAGCAAAACTTGTAATTCAAAACACACCTCTTGTTTCTTAACAAACCTTGTAATTCCAATGCTTTGTCTTGTGAAGCCTTCTTCCATGTTCCTTGAGTATTCAACAAGTCTTTTCTAGACAAAAATATGACTAGATGTGATTAGTATTTAATATAAACTAACTTAGATAAGTAAGGGAAACCAAATATAAAAGACAATACAAGGAGTAAGATACTTATCTTTGGAAGTTGGTAAGGGCTCCTTTCAAGCTTGAGGGATGCAAGGGATAGAGTCCCTAAGAGTTCCTAGCAAATATGTCTTTGACTTCAGGTCCTTCCATCATGTTCTTCTTTGGTGAAACTTCTTTGGCAAAGTTTGATTGATCCCTATCCCTTCTTTCTTGATTTCTTTGTACACTTTTTCACTTTTCCTTTTACTAGATCCAAGACTTTTCGAGGATGGGATCTATCCTCTTCTTCCAAGCATTGTAATTGAATGATTCTTCCAATTTGTTCTCTTCCTTTTTTGTCCTTGAAGATAGTAAGCTTCTTTCCTTATAAGGTCTCCTTATGTGATTCTTTAATCAACTTCTTGAGGTTCCTTAGATTAATTTCAATAGATCCTTAAATTGTCTTTTCCTCCTTCTTCACCTTAGCTCCATTCTTCAGCTTCAATGATGTTGATCCCAGACCTCTAATAGCATAACTTTTGTTGTCTCCCAATTCCACTGTATAATAAGATGATTCCTTTGATAGAGCGTAAAGTTGTTTACTCTTCCATAGATGCTTCACTGTTAATAATCCATGCATTATCATCATTAAGTGAACCTGTAAGTGTAGCCAAGAACCCTTGACTTTTGACCTTGTTGAATAAGTAGTGTAAGGGCCTTTTGATACTTGTAGTATTGAATTCCATTCTTATCATGGAGGGAGTAATCATTTTCCTTCAAGCCAACGAAGTGAGCTTCAATCTTTTTGACCTTAGCTCTGATACCATGTTGAGAAATCAATGCAAGTAGATTAGGGTTTGATTCCTCTTTCTTGATAATTACCTGTTAGTTATGTTGGTTTCTTTTACTTCTTTATTATCTTATATTTCATCAAACAATTACCATATAATGTGTGTATGAAGATCACAAAAACACAAGACACAATATGTAGGCACTATGCTAGGGAAAAATCCCTCTCGAGGGGAAAACCCAGTCAAAAATTCTCTTCCTTCAATAGCTTTCTTTGAGACTCTTTGTTAAAATTAGCAACTAGGGCCAAACTCCATGTTGGTCATTTTATTTATGGCAGCTGATATTTTTCTTAGATCCCTCTCATCGAGAGGTGTAGGATTGATCCAAAGATCATTTGATTCCGATTAGTATTCACGGAGTTATGAATTTATTTGTGTTATAAGACAATTCATCAAGGTTGGCCAACAACCAAATAAACCCCTCATGTGCTCAACGTTTTAGTATAAAAGGAGATGACTTGAGAGTCATTTTACACACAACTTCTCTCTCGATTTCTCTCCACTTGTCTTGGGTTTTAGTGTTAGAGAAATCTACGAGGAAGTAGCCCTAATGCTGTCCTAAGGAGGATGATCTAGCTCTCAACACAGTTTTGGAGGAGAGATCTAAACGTTGCCCTATGGAGAAGCCCTAATGCTTCCCTATGGAGAAGAGCTAACACTGCCCTATGGAGAAGCCCTAATGCTGCCTTATGGAGAAGAGCTAACAATGCCCTATGGAGAAGCCCTAACGCTGCCTTATGGAGAAGAGCTAACACTGCCCTATGGAGAAGCCCTAACGTTGCCCTTTTGAGAAGCCCTAACATAACCTAAGAAGAGGTATACGCAGTCAAGAAGCGCAACAATGTAAGCCCTCAACGCAAATTAGAAAATGGTCTCTACCCTAGATGGATGCCCTAGAACCTTAATGCAGTCTATGGAAGAATGAAAGCTCTAACCGCAGCAAGAGAGGAAGGATCTTAGACAGCGTGGAGGAGGCCCGAGTTCCTCAATGGAGGCCAAGTTAATTACTGGAGTAGTAGCCCGTTTTTGGGTCACTTTGGTGGAGGCCTAGACGCTGTCTTGGATGTTGCAGACTGCTCTTGAGGGCCAAAGGCATGAGGAACTATTTCGTGGGGATAGAACCCTTGGAAAGGGCTACCGCTGCAAGGGATGGGCTTGTTGTAGCAAGCCGTAGTCCCTTATACACCTACAGGTCTACGTTAAGGATAACAAGGAGGGCGTAAGGGCTAGTTGTGACTGTTGGGGTATAACAAGCTAACGTGTGGTTTAGGAATGTTGGAGAAGGGTGATCATAGCCTTGGGACAGATGTTGTGAAGGCTATCCAGACAACTGTTAGAATTCCCTTACCAATCCAACAATGTGGCAATCAAAGAATCCCTTAACTGTGAACTGATGTAAGTGCAGCAACATGATATAATAAGGTGTGACAACATTGTAAAAAGGGTGCAGCACAGTGACGATGAACGCCGCAATAAGGTGCAGTATGAGGGACAACAAGCATGCAAGGGACAACAAGCAAGCAAGGTACAACAAGCATGCAAGGTGTACAACAAGCAAACAATGAGACAACAAGCATGGACAACATGGTTCAACCATGGCACATGGGACAATATTGCAACGTTAGGTGCAATAGTCATGAGGTCCAACATTTTGATGATGGGTGCAGCATGGTGTAGCATGGTGAGGAGCAACATGATGATGAGATGCAACACGATGATAGGTGAAGGAGTCACCTTGGAGAATCAGTTGAAGCAGCTTGTCTTCAACTAATCTCATGTATCATCTTCTTAGAGATGATCTATGCTCTTATCTAAGATAAGAAGTGTTGACTTTTGTTGTAAATGTACTCTCTCTCTCTCCCTGTTGAACTATTGAAGAACATATAAGAAGAATTGATCAAGGGTTCCCCACATTGGGGTTTGTCCCTGGCTAGCGCCACATCTTGTGTCCTCTTGTCTTGGTTTGTCTTCTGCGATTTACGTTTAAGTTCTATTTGCAGTTTACTTTAATGCTGATGTGATTGCTAATTTGGAAAAGATGTTGAGCTAACTTTGAAAATTGAAATAAATTGCTCTAAGCATAGAACATACCTAAAATTAACATGGTATCAGATTTAAGGTGAAGACAATGCCTAAGCAAGAATGAAAAAGCAATCACCGAAGACAGTTGGGAAAGGACAAAAGGATCAATGGGTTCCTCATCCCTCTTCAAATTCGCCAAGGGTGAAGTCAAAGCAGAGAACATTATCAGAATGGTGCAGCGGAAGCTTCTGATGGCCTACCTACAGATCACTTCAATGGGAAGTCCGAATCTTAGGGTGAAAGGAAAGGCAGATGCTTTGTTTGCAATATCGGCCATTATGTGAAGGAGTGTCCGAGGTACGAACACATCACTTGATGATGATAACAATCACTCCAGGGACATCTTCAATGATCGAAGGAATGATAGGTAATGTAGGTCATCAAGGAAACGACTGACTCTTCAGAGAAAGCAAGGAACCCCAAGTATGAAGAATCAAATGTTGTTTCTAATAAGATAAAGAAGTGTTATCTTGTATTGGCCCTCTCCTTCAGATTCTCTGGGAATCTAGCTTATTGATTGTAGTGCTTCAAGGCACTCCAACGGATTGAAGGGTGCTCTCTCGAATTTGGTAAGAGATGGAAACAATTGTGGGATTATACTTGGAGCTTATGCCACTTATCCCGGAAAGGGTGTAGGAAATGTTTACCCGTCAGTTGAATGAGGGTAACTCGATTCATTTACAGAATCTCTTTTATGTATCTGATTGCAAGAACCTGGTGTCAAAGGTTTCAGGGTGGCATTCATCGATGGAAAGGTACGTGTTTGAAAATACAATTTTCAAAGATGCTTTTACTCATGGGTTCTGGGTTGGTAATTTGTATCAAGTTGCAGGATGGTCCATTTGGGACCATGTCAACTGACACATCTCATCTATAGCATTGGAGGTCTATTATGGGGCCATACCCGATGTGAGTTAGATGGTGACAGGGATGCCTGAATTCAAGAAGAGCATGAAGGTACATGTCTGAGATGTACCGAAGGAAAATCTTACAAGGGGACCATTCCCCTCATGTAGCAGGTCCACAGGTTTGGAACAACCTGAGGGGTTTGAGATTCATGATTGGGAATCTCATGTGTGCAAGTGGAAGAAAGCCCTCTATGGCTTGAAGAAAAACACCCCGGGCTTAGTATGAGAGTATTGATAGCTGTGTGATGAAGCTGAGATTCACTAGGAGTGAAGCCGATCGAAACCATTGCTCGAAGGTTGTGGATGATAGACCTCTCATACCAACACCTTCTGAGGACGACCTATTTCTGACATGTGCAGACCCTCTCTTTTGCAGAAATAAGAGGGAGTTGTATTCCGGATGTGGAATGGTACACTGCAAGCCCATGACTACCTCGAGGATCTTAACTTTCAGAAGTTATATGGTAGTGATGCTGGACCAGATTTGGGAAATGCCTCTGAGTTTCATAAACTCATTCGCGTTGATGTTCTTGGTGAACTTTCGTCTAGACATATGTTTTGCAGTTAGCATGATGAACTCATGTATGGTGGAGCCTCACTCGATTGGTGCTAATAATCTTTTGAGATATCTTCGGGGCACAATCTCTTGTGGATTGGGATACACTGTTGGAAGTATGAAGCTGCATGATTATTTGAATGCTAACTAGGTAGGCAGTGTGGAGGATCTCAAGAGCACTTCTAAGTGTTGATTCTCTTCAGGTTCTGCTTGATATCCTATATGAGCAGGAGGCAAAAGACTGTTGCTTTGAGCACCGCTAGGACTGAATAGATAGCTATGAGTATGACCTCATGTGAAGCTGCCTGGTTGCAAGAGTTCTTCAGTGAGCTGTTTGTACACATGATGGATACCACGGTGATCTTCTGTGTCAACCAGTGGGGATTCGATTGTTGAGGAATCCTGTATTTTATGATTGCTCCAGCGGATAGACATCAGATACTACCTTATTAGGGATATGGTACGTCAATGAGCAAGGAGGCCCCATCGCATTGAGACTGATGTACAGGTTGTAGACATTCTGTCAACGACCCAGGGAAAGGTGAAATTTGTGGCTTTCCCGAACGACTTGGAGTCGTTGATGTTGCATACATTGAGCTCTGGGAGCTCTGGGGGGCTTGGGGTACTACTGGACCAACATGCGACCATAGGGCGACTCACCCTCCCTTAATGGTGCGCTGTGTACAGGGTGAATGGCTCAGGATGATTAGTTCTCCTGAGGCGACTTAGGGACAGGATGATTAGTTCTCCTGTCGAGGCATCCTACCCATGCAGTCTGGGACTCATGGGAAGTACCTCTCATCTGATCAATGAGCAGGGAATTGGGGTTAGGGACCATAGTAGTACTATTGATGGATGCAACGTTGTATCTATTGTACTCCCTATGCTAGGATGACCTCCATTGATCTGGGATCAATGAAACTGATCTGGGATCAGTGTGTGTGGTTTGGGACACTCTCTTGCGATATTGATCTGGGATCAATAAAACTGACTTTGGATTAGTAGAGAATGGTATGAAACATTCTTGATCAATTCTTTTTCTTCATGGTTCAGCGGAGCAGAGCTCAGTAGAGATGGCAGAGCTAGTACAATCGGACATATGGATCAGCGGATGGAAGAGTGTTAAAATTGGCAACTAGGGCCAAACTCCATGTGGATCATCTCATTTATGGCAGCTGATATTTTTCTTGGATCCCTCTCATCGAGAGGTGTAGGATTGATCCAAAGATCATCTTATTCCGATAAGTATTCATGGAGTTAAGAATTTATTTGTGTTATAAGACAATTCGTCAAGGTCAGCCAATAACCAAATAAATCCCTCATGTGCTCAACGTTTTAGTATAAAAGGTGATGACTTGAGAGTCATTTTACACACGACTTCTCTCTCGATTTCTCTCCACTTGTCTTGGGTTTTAGTGTGAGAGAAATATTGGAGGAAGTAGCCCTAACGCAGTCCTAAGGAGGATGAACTAGCTCTCAGTGCAGTTATGGAGGAGAGATCTAAACGCTACCCTATGGAGAAGCCCTAACGCTGCCCTATGGAGAAGAGCTAACATTGCCCTATGGAGAAGCCCTAATGCTGCCATATGGAGAAGAGCTAACGCTGCCCTATGGAGAAGCTCTAACGCTACCCTTTGGAGAAGCCCTAACATAACCTATGAAGAGGTATACGCAGTCAAGAAGGGCAACAATGTAAGCCCTCAACGCAGATTAGAGAAGGGTCTCTACCCTAGATGGATGCCCTAGAACCTTAACGCAGTCTATGGAAGAATGAAAGATCTAACCACAGTACGAGAGGAAGGATCTTAGACAACGTGGAGGAGGTCTGAATTCATCAATGGAGGTCGAGTTAATCGTTGGAGTAGTAGCTTGTTTTTGGGTTACTTTGGTGGAGGCCTGGAGGCTGTCTTGGATGCTGCAGACTGATCTTGAGGGCCGAAGGTATGAGGAACTGTTTCGTGGGGATAGAACCCTTGGAAAGGGCTACCGCTGCAAGGGATAGGCTTGCTGTAGCAAGCCGTAGTCCCTTATACACCTACAGGTTAACAAGGAGGGCGTAAGGGCTAGTTGTGACTGCTGGGGTATAACAAGCCAATGTGTGGTTTAGGAACGCTGGAGAAGGGTGATCATTGCCTTGCGACAGATGTTGTGAAGGCTGTCCAAACCGCTGTTTGAAGGCTGTCCAAACCGCTGTTAGAATACCCTTACTAGTTCAACAATGTGTCAATCAGAGAATCCCCTAACAGTGAATTGATGTAAGTGCAACAACATGATATAATAAGGTGTGACAACATTGTAATAAGGGTGTAGCACAATGATGATGAATGCTGCAATAAGGTGCAGCATGAGGGACAACAAGCATGCAAGGGACAACAAGCATGCAAGGTATAGCAAGCATGCAAGGGACAACAAGTAAGTAAGGTACAACAAGCATGCAAGGTACAACAAGCAAACAATGGGACAAAAAGCATGGACAACATGGTTCAACCATGGCACATGGGACAATAGTGTAGCAGTCATGAGGTCCAGCGTTATGATGATGGGTGCAACATGGTGCAACACGGCGACGTGCATCATGATGATGAGATGCAGCACAACGATAGGTGAAGGATTCACCTTGCAGAATCAGTTGAAGCAACATGTCTTCAACTGATCTCTTGTATCATCTTCTTAGAGATGATCTATGCTCTTATCTAGGATAAGTCAAAGTGTTGACTTCTGTTGTAAATGTACTATCTCTCTCTCTCTCTACTGAACTATTGAAGAACATATAAGAAGAATTGATCGAGGGTTTCCCCACATTGGGGCTTGTCTGGCTAGTGCCACATCATGTGTCCTCTTGTCTTGGCTTGTGTTCTGCGATTTATGTTTATGTTCTATCTGCAGTTTACTTTAATGTTGATGTGATTGCTAATCTGGAAAAGATATTGAGCTAATTGTGAAAATTGAAATAAATTGCTCTAAGCATAGAACATACCTAAAATTAGCACTTTTCAACCTAGACATAGACCAAACCTTCCCTCCACACCAAGTTAGCCCTTCTAGATCTTCAACCCTTTAGCAACAACACTTCCACCCCAGCAACTTCGACTATGCAACAACTTACGACATCGGGCAACAACTGGAAACAAAAACACTTGAAAGACTTCGATTTCCCAAACTAGGGCACGAAAGAGAGAGAGAGTACCACCAAAACTTTGATTTTCCTTTTCTCTTTGACCTTGACCCTCAACTCTCACTTCTTTTGACTTCCTTGACTTACTTCGCACTTTTTCCAGCTTCACTAGAGATATCGAACTTGCTTGAGATGAGATGCTCCAAATGAATTCGATCTCCTTCCTTTGATAGGCTCTAGGTGAGGTCGAATAGGTGTCCTTTAGGCCGACTTTGTGTGGAGGTTACATAAATCATATTATATTTAATAATAAATCTTTTTACACGATTCCAAAGCCCAAGAAGGGTCTCTTTAATTGTACAATGACTATATTAACTCAGAATAAATCGAAGTCCTCAATGGGGACTTTGACCTAAAATATGATGACCCAAGCATGAAACCCATGTTTTAATAAGTCATAACAATAATAATAGAAATTCTTTTCTTTATTCTTTTGACAATTACATTACATGATGACCGAACCTAGTTACATTCTTCAACAGTATGTACCTACTACCTACAATTAAGCACAATCAAATATTAGGAGGTCATTTTTGCCTGTTTCATTAAGATTTACGATATCAACCTTGAATCAGCAAACTGCTAACTCAGATCTGTAACAGGTGCATCTTTAATTAATCATATCTTGCAATAGGTATATCTTTAATTCATCGCATCTTGGAAATCTGAAGTAAATATTCTCTGTATCAGCAAAAATAATTGCAGTTTTGTGACTTCAATCTACCAATTTTGATCACAAGGAACCTTCAGAGAAATACTTGAATTTGAAAGTCTCATTTAAAAACTAGCAAACCTGAAAAAGAAAGAAAAATCTTTCAGACAGTATGCCAAACTCTTCTAATCTAACCTCATTCATTTAATGGTGTGGTAATAGGAAAGGCCATTTTTGTTTGTTTCATAAAGATTTACAATATCAACATCAAATCAACAAACTGGTAACTCAGATCCGTAGCAGGTATATCTTTAATTAATCATATCTTGCAACAGGTATATCTTTAATTCAACGCAACTTGCAAATCTGAAGTAAATATTCTCTGTATCAGCAAAAATAATTGCAGTTTTGTGACTTCAATCTACCAATTTTAATGAGGAACCTTCGGAGACAGCAATAAATACTTGAATCTGAAAGTCTCCTTTAAAAACTAGCAAACCTGAAAATAATGAGAAAAAGCTTCCAGACAGTATGCCAAACTCTTCTAATCTAACCTCATTCATTGAATGGTGTGGTATTTGGAAAGGTCATAAGAATATGGAAAGAGGAATACCAACACGGCAAAACAATCTTATCAACACTTAGAATCCTACAAATTCAAATCTTAAAACCAAGGGAGCAATCAGTAAACATATTTTTTCATACCATCAATATGCTCATATTGGTTGCCATGGATGAAGATCATTCTTCTATTAATCAGAGAAGCAGCAAGTATATTTTTGAGAAATATCAGATTGACTTCACATTCCCCTAAAAGTCTACGGGGACATGGAGATCAAGCATCATGACTACTGTCCACTCGCACCACTAGAAGAAAATTGCTAAGAAAGCAACAAAAGGGACTTCCACTATCTCCAACACTCAATGATAACTAAAATACCCAAGTTCATCAGCTAGCAGCGAGACAAGAAGCAAGTGATAACTGATGGCACTGATGGCCTTCTTCTTGGACCTCCACCTCCTTAGATAATTAAGGCTTAGTTTATTTTTTGACTTCACTAAACAAAATTCCCAGAATCAAATCTGTCGTGCAAGGTCATGTTGACCACTTTCCAAATTATAACACGAGTTCATCAAAATAGCTCCCCATGCCCCAAGGGTCAATGGCTTATCCTTATCCACTCAGTCTTAACTATGGTGACAAGCAACGTTCTGCTTATGCCAAAAATAGTAAACCGACAATACCAAAACCTTTATAAAAATAACTTGCACTATCTACCAGTGGGGCCAATGTGCCCAATCTGAAAGAGTTTTTGCTGAAAAAAATCACATCTCATCACCTAAGTCATGATTTAGAGGAGCCCTCAACTGTGTTAACGAAAATGCTAGCTTCCACAACACATTATCAAAACCTTGTTATGCAAATATTCTTATAAGGTGAATATGAGATTTGAAAGTTGTTGCAAATCACTCCCAGAAAAGCACATAAACGTAAGTCAACTGAAGCGTTCTCCTAAAAAGAGATGAAAACACTGTGTTACATCTCCATGCAGCATGGAGATCTTGATAAAGCATCTGTTAGTTCATTAAAACTGGCCTGAGATCACACAAAGCACTTCTGGAACAAGATGCTAAAAATAGGTTCCATGTATGCCCTTCACTAGAAGATATATGCTGAGATTAACACTCTTACACAATGCATTGTCTGGACATTAGAACAGAGGGAAATATCCTCAACAAAACACCTAAACAATGTACTTTAATCAATATCCAAAATCTCTATGAAAGCAAAAGAAAGCGTTGTTTAGAATCTAGATAGGGTACATAATTAAGGGCTTAATTTAGAAAATTTAAGGTTCTTAAAGCACTATAACTTGCTTGGCAAGCAAGTGCCTGTGGAAATTTCATGCACTTGGGCAATTAAGGCAAAACTTAAGTTTCACCTTCTTACTAGAGGATTTCTCGTATAGTAGCCTTAGAATTTCAGCCTTTATGACTGTTGTAAAATAAAGTGTGAAACGTATAGTAGCCTTAGAATTTCAACCTTTATGACTGTTGTAAAATAAAGTGTGAAACAACATTGGAATGATAAAAAAACGTTTACCTCAAACCAACCCCAAACTTTCCAACAAATTCAAGGAGAAAATATACCAAACAAAGAGACAAGTTTCAGCCCCTTCTAGGGCAATTTATGAGCCAATAATCTGATCTGAAATTGCACTTTTACAGCAGTAATTACTGCAGTATAACAACTGTAAAATCAATCCCCTATATTCTTCCTTCGATGTTAACTCGCTTGACAATTTTCCTTTAAATTTACTTATGTCCAATTAGCAAGACATAAATGGCTGGATTTAGCAAAGTATAAAAAATTTAAAATATATATAGCTGAAATTCAAATCTAAAAATGGCGCAAGATGTAGACATCTGGAAACTTCACATATAAGGTCAAGATAAAGCACAAGTACATACTATAGCCTTATTTCAAGGCTAGTAGAAAAACTCCAGCATGCCCTAGCTATGGTAATTCATCAAACACTAGCTCATCCAAGAAGATTCAAATGGAAGATGCCTCCAACACAACCTCCAAAGCAAGACACCCTCTTATTCTCTTCTTATTAAAAAAATCCACCCTAGGGTTTTCTCTTAAAAATATCATCTCCAATCTCTAAGGGATAAACCCTAACTTGAAAACTCCAGGAAGACCAATAACCCTGAGTGCCTTAAGAGAGACATATAATACAAGTACAAGTGAAGACTTCAGAGAGAGAGAGAGAGAGAGAGTGCACATTCTTTTCTCTTAGTCCTATCTCATCACAAGAGTGAATACACATGAGTGAATGAATATATGTGATCATTATTTCTAAAGTCTCCTCCACAAGAGAAAACCCTAGTCAATATTTGTATTTCCCTTTTGTTGCTTCTCTTAAGGTTTCCTCATGAATTCATGAACCTAGCGAATCTCTCAAAGAAGAGAAATACAAAGGGAGATACAAGTGATGATGAATAGAAAGAGTCTCTTCTTCCTCTAGTTATATGAGAGGTAAGGGACGCCAATAATATAATGTGGGCACTAGCCCTTACAAGCAACTGACAATGAGCACTTGTAGACCAACACAATTGAGATGCCACACTCCAAGGTACATGTGTCATGATTCAAGGTGTTGTCATACATAATAATAGCTCCAAGGTGATGTAGCTACAGAAAGCAAGTTTGCATCACTCCATCACAAGCCTTCATGAACTCCATTGATCTTCCTAGGAAATTTACTCCATTGGGTCAACTGTCCTTGCATGAACACTCTTGAAGCCCCAAGTGTCCTCAAGTGTCCTCTAACCATCTCCAATCCTTTGAATAGGAAACCAATTTGCCACATGTCAATCGAGGCTTGAAGCACTCCTCCGTGATGCACAATGCCTCACATCCCCTGAAAGTGACTCTCTAAACAAGTGGCTACACCATGAGGCCTCAATGAAGGGTGTCTACCAATCTATTGAGAGATCTCCAATGCTGAGGGGAAGAACAACAATCCTGAAATTAACTGAGGTTAAGCATCGACTAAGCAAGCTATCTCAATTTTGCATATCATGGACCATCTCTCATTTTATAATCTATCTCGGACCACCCAAGGGATGAGCATACATGATGTACCCCAAATCTCATGAAGCACCCACAAACATGAAGTAAATACTTTTGTAGTAAATTGACAATATAACACTCACTCGTTAGGAGGAAAGTGTTTACCTTAAATCTTGTCAACTCCCTCTGCTACTCTGCCAAATCTATTGTCTGCATATTAGTATTGGCTATGTTCGTAGGATTATTCACTGTCTTTGGCAACAATATTGTCAACCATGTAATATTCCTACTAGGAAATTAATAGTGAATAACATAACTATGAACTGGGAATTACAATATAAAATTTAAAACCAAGCACCCACATTAGAACACCAAAGAAAATAAAAGAACAACTGACCCATTTTATTAATTATGCGAATCTGAGTACATAGAAATGAGTAGGAATGATGGAACTTGGGCTTGCTAAGAAAGCTATGCAAAACCTAGGTGGAATCTCGTTGAACCAAATGCTGGAATGGCTTCAAAATGGAAATGCATGCTACCTAGAAATTCTACTGTTGGTTTCCCACTGAAACTAAAGATTTTTCCCTATACATTGCTTAGAAAATTCTGAAACTTCAGTTGCAGGCTCTCCTCCAAATACCCATAAAAACCCAGGAAGGGTTTGGGCTAGTTCCGGGTGACAAGAAAACCCTCCAAGAGGTGTGAGTGACTTTCTGGCTAGTTGTAAGAACTGTTGCTAAAGCCCCAAATCCAACCCTGAATGGATCCTCCATAAACCCATCCTTTTCAGTGCTTGGCTCCTTGAACTCTCCTCTTCTCCTCCCTTGTCAAGTAGCCTCTACACACTTCGAAAAGAAGATAAATTCGACCCACAAAATTGTTGCACTCTAGCCTTGCAAAATCACCATCAAAACTCTGACACCAAATAGAAAAATTCACCTGCAATTAGTCGACTCCTCCATCCCACTATAGCTGAACCCAAAATGTGCCACATGAACTACCTCTGCGCCCAGGAAGTGTGTAGAACTTGATGTCTTACTGCAATGTAGCCCTGTAGGTGCCTAGAAGTAAACTCCCCTTTGTCCCAACAAGGGTGACACTCGAAGTTCTCCGAAGAATGGGGTGGAATTTCGCATGAAATCCCTGTGATGAACAACACTCTAACTCTTGTGCTAAACAGTTCCAAGAGAGGTAGAATTGTGTAAGTGAGATAGTCAAAGGATAGTGAGAAATTCTTCTTTGCTTCCTTAAGTAGTCCAACCCTCTTAGCCTCCCTTGGTCATCCCCACAATCCACTAATCTGATCCTTCTCCCTTGGTGGTTCAAATGTCTCTCTTGGTGGCCCCCACAATCCACTAATTTGACTCTTCTCCCTTGGTGGTTCAAATGGTCTCCCTTGGTGGCCCCCACACTCCACTAAAGATTTGATTTTTCTCTCTCCTAGTGCGTAGTGCCTCCTTTTGCCTCCAAAAATCATGTGGGGCCTACTCCACCCACTTTTCCTAAGTCACTAGGAGTTGCCAAAATCCCCCTCTAATGCTAAAATTCTAAAATTGTGCTACACTTGAGCAAATTATGATATTGGGGATATCACAATCCTCCCCACCAAAATTTGCTTGTCTTTAAGTAACTGCAATGGTGGGTGTTATAATACCTGCTCACCCTCCCATGTAGCATCTTCCTGAGGTAAGTCTCTGCATTTGACCAAGAACTCCCTGATGACCCTGTTCCTAAGCTTCCTCTCTCTCACCTTCAAAATGGCTTCTGGGACCAGTACTAGATGTCCCTCCTCATCTAGTACTGCTCTTTTGAAGCTGTCACTTACTGTCCCAATGCCTTCTTCAGGCAAGACACATGGAAGACATTATGTACTTTGCTTCCTGCTTGGAGCTCCAACTCATATGCCACCTTCCCTACATGCCTAGTCGCCCTTCTGCTTGAGAGTTGATTGCCTTTATCGTTGTAGGCGCAAATAGACGATGCCCCCAAGCTCAAATTGACTCTCAACTCAGTGGCGATCTGCATGAATCTTCTACTGATTCTATGCAGTTTGCAAAGTGTCCTTGAGAGCCTTAAGTATCTCTTGGCTCTTCGATCCAATCTTTGGACCTTGGGGTCTTGCTATATCCAAACACCATGTCAACAAAAGATAAAGCGTCATAACCATAAAGAGCTCGAAAAGGAGACATACCAATGGACATGTGATAGGTGGTGTTGTAGTAGTACTCCCCAAGATTTAGCCACTTCATCCATGCTCGTTGTTGCCCTGTCACATAATTCCTCAAGTATCCCTCCAACCATTTGTTCACCGCCTATCTTTACCCGTTTGTCTAAGGGTGGTAGCTAGTGCTGGGAGTGAGTTTTGTGCCCACCAGTCTCAAGAGCTCCTGCCAAAATCCCACGATGAATTTGTTGTCCCAATCACTAATGGTCTTGTGGAGACCACGGGGTTTGAACACCTCCCTGAAGAACAACTCGGCTACCTGTGAAGTTGAATACCGAGGGGGAATAACAAAGAAATGGGCAAACTTCATCAACCGGTCCACCACCACATAGATGCAATCTCGTCCTTGAAAAACTGGGAGCCCTGTGATGAAGTCCATGGAGATACTCTCCCACTTCCGCTCTGGAATAGGTAGAGGCTGAAGTAATCCTATCGGGTGTGTGTGCTCTACCCTATTCCTCTGGCACGTGCTGCACTCTTGCACATATCATAGCACGTTCTTCTTGAGGCCCCTCCATGTAAAAAAACTTTTTCACTGCCCTGTAAGTCTTCAGGAATCCTAGATGCCTTGCTAACAGTGAATCATGTTCTGTCTTTAGGACCTTCTCCCGAAGCTGAGAACTAGGAACCAGATAAATCTGGTTCTTGTAGTAAATGATGTCATCCATGACCTTGCACCTGTCATCTCGAAACGCCGTATCCTGTGCAACATCCATGAGAGAGAGTGTTGGGGATCTCTTAGAAAGTGCATCAACCACCACATTATGCTTCCCCCTGACATACTCAATCTCAAAATCATAGTCCTGGATCTTACTGACGCACTTCTACTGCTTACCATTAAGTCCCTTTTACTCTAAGAAGAAATTGTAGACTGTTGTGATCAGTCTTCACCTTGAACCGATTCCCTACCAGATATTGCTTGAACTTGGCCAATGCATGCATGATGGCCAACATCTCCTTTCACCGATGGAGTACAACCTCTCGTAATCCCAGAGTCTTCGACTCTCATAAGTTATAGGGTGTCTTCCCTACATCAATACTGCCCTTGTAGCCCACCCAAAAGTGGGTACCCCTTTGGAGAGCTTTTCCTTCTGACACATTTTTCTTCAGCGGACAATGACAGCCCCTAACAGCCACTTGATAGCTTTGATGTGCTACTTTATCTCCGCCACTTGAACCAACCATATGTCCCGTCGCCCTGTTTGAAGGTGGGCCATCCAATCCTAAAGGGTATGGTTTTTCATTATGTAATTGGGTGCGTATGCGTTTTTTCTTGGGCACACTTGGATATGGATTACTGGTGACTTGGAAGGAGGAAGGGCTTTGACTGTAGTCTTGCTCCCTTGCCTTAACTCGGGGGGTTAATCCTGAATCCTAGTCCCGTGGGATCTCCGTTATTGGCTAGTAGCTTTAGGAAGGGCACTACATGGGAAACCCTAATTTTGGTTGCGTGGCCCGCTTCCCGATACCATATGTCTCACTCCCCTTCGCTCATTACAATACCTTTTCACATTTTCCCCATTTGGGTCCACATTTGTCCATTTGATTCACAAGGTGTTCGAATGCCCTTCCCCTTCTCCACACATTGGGTCGGGTCTGGGAATGATGCCATGAGAGGTTGATGCAAAAGAAAAGGGGATTATAGGCATAAATGGCCACAAGTAAGAACCAATAAGACCTCTGGGGGTTAGGATCCCATATAGGGAAACCAAAACCAAATGGAAACCACTTGTAATCCTGCATAAGATCCAATGCTTCCCCTAGGCTTCCAGTACAACCAGACATTAAAATAATCGAGTAAAAAGCTTACAAATCATGGATAACAACATGGGCATTTCATAATGGCATGCCCTTCTGTAGTGGACTTTGGCATGTGCTAGTGCCTCCAAGCTCCAAAGGGGGTTAGCCAAGTACCTTATTAGGTGGTTTCAACCCTTAAAGGGGATAATATGTCCAATGTACATCCCCTTAATGGGGGTGGCAAGTGACAAATAAGTTGAATGGAATAAGGAGTGAGAGGGGCAATCCTGGGCCACATAGTGAGGCATAGGGGTAGCTAGATGAGGGGAAGCCCACACCTAGGCATGTAATGTATAGGTGGGAGTAATCATAGTACATGAGGTGCCTTGACCTTGATTTTTCCACCCTTCTTCATATACCTTTTGCTTTTTATGAATTTTCTTTAATTAACTGCTCCGCGCTCAAAGGACAAGAGCATGATATGTAAGATATAGCAATGATTACCCCCTTTTAGGTAGGGAGGTTCATTGCCCTCCAGGGGTTGGGACAATCATGGGTTCCTGAATGATAGAGGAGGCTCATCTAGGGCCTATGGAACCAGGGTGATGGCCAATGATTGGGGTAGAGCTCATATAATGGCTTTTGCCCACATGCTAATTATTTTTGTCACGACCATCTTTTGCATTTTGTGGTACAATTTCTGGTTAAATGTGGTCATTTATGCTTTTCACTTTTTTTTTTTAATTGCTTCAACCTCCGAGGCATCATTCTAGGCCTAACCTAAGGTTGGGGCAAGGGGAAGGGAGGCTAGCCCTATGTGGACCTTGGTGGGAGAAAAGATGAATGGGGGTATAATGAGTGGAAAGGGAGTAATATTTGCAGATAAAGGAGCGAGACCACGCACCCAAAGTTGGGGTTTCCCAAGTAGTACCACCCTAGAACTGAATGGTCAATAAAGGAGATTCCACGGGACTAAGATCCAAGAGTAACAACCAAAAGAGATCAAGAGGACAAGAGCACAAACCAAGCCCACTCTTTCTGCCAAATCCCCCCATCAATCCATACCCAAAAATATCCATGATAAGTAAACCCAACACTCAATTACCAAATGACATGACATACCTTTAGGTTCGAGAGGCCCACCTTCAAATATACGATCAATAAACGTGGTTGAGGGCCCACATGGTTGGCTCAGGTGACAGAGAAATGGCACAACGAGCTAGTAGGAGGCATCAAGGGGCTATTGGCTGAGGCTCATCATGGAGAAAAATTTCTCTTGGGGATATCACCCATGAAGTGGTGGGTAACATCTGGCTCTAACTGGGATGTGATATCTCTCGAAGTGGATGAAGCTGTTCGAACGGGAGGTCAGGGGAACTCCAACAATCTCTTGGTCACCATAGACCTGTTATCTGCACATGTCAAAGATCGAAGCCACGGGGCAACATGTATTTCACAGTGTCTGATGATCACCTATACTTAATGTTAGCTCATAAACGTAATTTATATATATATATATATTATAATAATATATGCAATCTAATCTATCATAAGCGGTCAATTCTAAAAAGAAAAATCATTATGCAATGCATCCTACCCTAACATGCATATAGTATAAAGTCAAGTGCCTTCAGGAAAGTACTCCTTTAGGAGTTTACCATTTATAGGAATGGGAACCGACTCCCCTTCCTTAGTTTCCAAGTGATACGAATTTATCCATACGGTGTCAATTATCTTGAAGGGCCCTATCCATCGATTATCCCATTTTTTATGCATACCCAACTTCTCCCTTATTTTATCCCACAAGAGTACAATGCCCCTGGGTTTAAATGTTCTAGTTTGTGTGTGTTTGTCAAACGCAATTTTCATCTTGTCATGGCCACTGACAACTTGATCAAGGGCTCTCCTCCTGTTTTCATCGCTTTCAATGATTTGCTCAATACGAGATTGTATATCATCTTGTTGTTTGGGGAAGGCTTTCAAGCATTCAAGGGCAGGTAGTTGGAGCTGCATGGGTAGCTTGGCCTTAAATCCATATACCAACTGAAAGGGCTGAAGCTAGTGGAAGCCTTTACTGTGGTTCGGTCAGCCCATAGGGCATATTTGATCTTGCTATCCCAATCCCTTTTGTGATTGTCCATAGTTCTCTTGATGATCATAATGAGGTTCTTGTTGCTTGATTCAACCTGATCGTTACCCCGGGGGTAATAATTAGAGGAGTGAGACAATATTATACCATACTTGTTACAGAGGGATGTGAGGGCCATGGAATCAAATGCTTTGGCATTGTCAGTCACAATCTTGGCAGGAACCCTAAACCTGGTAATGATTTTATCTTCAAGGAAATCCATGACTACTTTGTTAGTTGCTGCTTTGGTGGGTATGACCGCCACCCATTTGGTGAAGTAGTTGGTTGCTGTGATGATCCAATTATGGCCATGACTTGAATTTTCCTTGAACTCCTCGATAAAGTCCATGCCCCATTGTCGAAAGGGGGCGTCCACCAGCACAGTTTCCAAAGGCATGGCTGCCAAATGCTTCTTTCCGGAAAAAATAAAATTGGCATGGTTGGCACCTTTTTATATGAAGTTCAAGGTATCAGTGAAGATTATGGGCCAATAGTACCCTGCCCTCAAAATCTTGTGAGTGGTATTTTGGGTAGCGTAATGTCCCCCACAAAGACCATCATGAAATTCTTTTATTAATTTCTCGGATTCTTCTTTATTGACTTGACACATCTTTGGATCACCCCATCGAGGCTCATCCATCTGAGTCCATTTTGGGTTAGGCAGAACTTAGAGGCCTTCAGCCTTAGGGATCTTCTATTGTGGTCTGGTAGGTGAGGGGGGGCAGATATGTTGCGCAGATAATAGACTATGTCTTTGTACCATTCATCCTCATGTTCGATAGTAGTAGTGCATAGTTTCTCTTCCTCCCCTTCTTTAATAGCTTCGTTATTGCTTTTAGTCATGATTTTAGCCAAGCCTTTCCCCCTGATAATTTTCTTTGGGCAAATGTCAAGATCATATTCCTGGATTTTGGACACCCATTTTCCCCTGGATCCGAGACAATTAGATTGGGACAACACACCTTTGACAGCGGGGTACAGGATATAAGCATATATCTTATTGTACCCGACATAGGCCCTAAAATGCTTAACCAACTTAACAAGGGCATATGCTTGCTTTTCAATGATGGTGTATCATGTCTCAGAGTCACGAAGCGGCTTGCTCATAAAAGCTATCAGTCTCTCATCCCCATTGTCGTCCTTTTGCATAAGTATCCCAACAATAGTGTCTTTAGAGGCAAAAGAGTAGATGATAAAATCCTTAGTGTAATAAGGGCTAACAAGTATGGGAGCTGAGGCAATCCTTTTCTTTATTTCCTTAAAGGCTTTGTTCATTGTGGAATCCCATGTGTACGGGGTGTTTTTCTTCAATAGGTTTGCTCATTGTTTTGACAATTTCAGCAAAGTTTGGTAGGAATCTGCTGACGAAATTGATTTTGTCGAAGAATGATCTTAAAGCGTCTTGATTTTTGGGATAAGGAATGTTGCTAATACCTTGGATTCTTTCGGGGTCTATGCTAATCCCATCTTTGGAGACCACATGTCCTAGTAATCTTCCTTTATCCACACCAAAGATTGACTCTTTAGGATTGAGAGAAATGCTATATTGCCTGCATTTCTCAAACACCTTCCTCAGATGCTTGAAATGGTCTTTTCTTTCCTTGGAGGTTGTAGTCAAATAATATTGGTAGATCTCCATGATCTTCCCGATGAGGTCTCTGAAGGCGAAGTCCATGGCCCTTTGAAAAGTAGATCCAGCGTTAAGGAGACCAAAGGGCATCCTAAGGTACATTTATGTTCCCCATGGTGTAGTGAAAGCGGTTTTCAGGTGGTCTTCCTCTTTGACAATGACTTGGTTGTATCTAGAGAAGCCATCCAAGAATGACATCTTTTGAGACCCCGTTCGTTATCCTTTGTAGTAGATTTTTGTAGTAGATTTTCCATGTTGGGCAAAGGGTAATTGTCCTTTAGGCACCCACGATTAAGGTCTCTGAAGTAAATGCACATCCTAATATTACAAATCTTTTATGAGTGATCATAGTGTTGGAGATCCATGGTGAATGTTTAATGGGCGCAATGATCCTTGCGTCCACCATCTTTTGGAACTCTTCCTTGATTGGAGGGGCATGTTTTGAATTCATTCGCCTTAGTTTTTGCTTAACAAGTTTCACCCCATCCTTGAGAGGAATGGTGTGTTGGATAATCTCAGAGCTATAAGCCTTTAAGTCATCATATGACGAGGCAAAAACATCCTTAAACTCTCTTAGCAGGTTTTCGAGCTCATCCCTTTCTCTTCTAAAGAGATTTTTTGCAAATCTTGATGATTTGGGGAGAGGTCACAGATCCTAGGTATAGATCTAGCGTGTCAAGGTTTTCTTGGCTACTATTAGTAATGCTAGAATCGTTCTTGTCAGAGTGTTGCTCATTAATGACATCCTTCTCTTTTGAGCGAGAACTTTCATGATCTCGCAGGAAGTTATTTATGTCTTGGTCATCTTCAAAAACAGGTTAGTGTTCCTCATAGTTAGGGATGTAAGGTCTATGAATTGTGTCAATGATGCATCCTCCTTTCTTGCAACATCATGGTGTAGTGAAAGCGGTTTTCAGGCAGTCTTCCTCTTTAACAATGACTTGGTTGTATCCAGAGAAGCCATCCAAGATTGACATCATTTGAGACACCATTATCCTTTGTAGTAGATTTTCCATGTTGGGCAAAGGGTAATTTTCCTTTAGGTGCCCACGATTAAGGTCTCTAAAGTCAATGCACATCTTAATATTACAAATCTTTTTGCGAGTGATCATAGGGTTGGAGATCCATGGCAAATGTCTAATGGACGCAATGATCCTTGCATCTACCATCTTTTGGAGTTCTTCCTTGACGAGAGGGGCAAGTTTTGGATTCATCCGCCTTAGTTTTTTCTTAACAAGTTTCACCCATCCTTGAGAGGAATGGTGTGTTGGATAATTTCAGGGCTATAAGCCTTTAAGTTGTCATATGACCAGGCAAAAACATCCTTAAACTCTCTTAGTAGGTTTTCGAGCTCCTCCCTTTCTCTTTTAAAGAGGTTTTTTTCAAATCTTGATGATTTGGGGAGAGGTCACAGGTCCTAGGTTTAGATCTAGCGTGTCAGGGTTTTCTTGGCTTCTATTAGTAATGCTAGAATCGTTTTTGTCAAAGCGTTGCTCATAGATGACATCCTTCTCTTTTGAGCGAGAACTTTCATGATCTTGCAGGAAGTTATTTATGTCTTGGTCATCTTCAAAAACAGGCTAGTGTTCCTCATAGTCAAGGATGGAAGGTCTATGAATTGTGTCAATGATGCATCTCCCTTTTATTGCAACATCATGGTGTAGTGAAAGCGGTTTTCAAGCGGTCTTCCTCTTTGACAATGACTTGGTTGTATCCAGAGAAGCCATCCAAGAATGACATCATTTGAGACCTCGTTATCCTTTGTAGAGATTTCCATGTTGGGCAAATGGTAGTTGTCCTTTAGGCACCCACGATTAAGGTCTCTAAAGTCAATGCACATCCTAATATTACAAATCTTTTTTCGAGTGATCATAGGGTTGGAGATCCATGACGAATGTCTAATGGGCGCAATGATCCTTGCGTCCACCATCTTTTGGAGCTCTTCCTTGACGAGAGGGGCAAGTTTTGGATTCATCTGCCTTAGTTTTTGCTTAACAAGTTTCACCCCATCCTTGAGAGGAATGGTGTGTTGGATAATCTCAGGGCTATAGGCCTTTAAGTCGTCATATGACCAGGCAAAAACATCCTTAAACTCTCTTAGCAGGTTTTCGAGCTCCTCCCTTTCTTTTCTAAAGAGGTTTTTTGCAAATCTTGATGATTTGGGGAGAGGTCACATATCCTAGGTCTATATCTAGCGTGTCAGCGTTTTCGTGGCTACTATTAGTAATGCTAGAATCGTTCTTGTCAAAGTGCTACTCATTGATGACATCCTTCTCTTTTGAGCAAGAACTTTCATGATCTTGCAGGAAGTTATTTATGCCTTGGTCATCTTCAAAAACAGGCTAGTGTTCAGGGATGGAAGGTCTATGTATTTTGTCAATGATGCATCTCCCTTTTCTTGCAACATCATGAGGGATAATTGTGGAAGTGGAAGCAGCCACAACCAAGGTGTTGGCCACATTGTTGAAAGATCTGTGAAATGCTCGGAGAGATATATCATTGAACCCTTTGAGCATGTGAGTGACTCTTTCTTTGTAGGGTTTCAATTTCTCGTCTTTTGTGTCAAAGGTTTCCCTAAGTTGCGAGACCACTAGATTAGAATTCCCTATTATGATCAATTTTTGAATCCCTTTAGATTTGACTTCTTCCATACCTAACAGAAGGGCCTCATACTCGACAATGTTATTAGTGCAAGTGAATTGGAGTCTTAATGAAAACAAAAGGTGTCTTTGTATGGGGAAATGATCACAATGTTGACCCCTGAGCCAGATTTGGAATGTGCCCCATAAAAGTACATTACCCATAGCCTTGGATGGGGAGGGGTAGCAACATGTTAATCTTTGAAAAGTCTCCATTCTCCTATGTTGTCACTCTCCTCTTTTATGTTACTTTCGTCTTCTTTGGATGAGGCAATCATAGGGGTAGATAATTCATGTTTGGGGATCGACGCATAAGAGTTTTCTTTCAATGGGAGATAAATGATAGAGCCATCTTCATTTATGGATAGGTTGAGATCCTCAATCAGCTTTTGGGACACGATCATTCCCCATGTTGGGGGTGTTTCTACCACAACTATATTGATGGATAACCTTTTCTCCGGATATATATGAAGGAAGATCTTTACCCCTTCCATGATCCAACACACCTTAAGCTTGTCAGAGTTCAAAATCATTTTAGAAAAACATTTCGTTGACAACTTGAGTCCCAACTTTTTCATAATGCTTGAAGGCATGATATTGATAGGGCTACTAGAATTTAGAATGCAATTCCTTAAGGTAAATCCATTCAATCCGAAGGTGATGTAGAATGAGTTGCTTATATCCAAGGTTATCCTTAATGGGACCTTCAAAATAGGGTCAGGGGGGCCAAGCATCCTCCTCATTAGGGGAAAGATCTTCATCATCGGATGAACTATCTTCTTCGACTTGGAGCGTGTTGATAGATGTTTGCCTCATAGATTGGTCAAGGTCAAATATGATATTTTGGGCTTGGATGAGGCTGTCAGGTTTCTTATTTCGTGTATCAAAAACTAACTTTCCTGTGAAATAATTCAGGTATATTGCCAAGGCTATTTCTCTAGGAGGGGTTAAATTACATGGGAAGGCATGTATGATAGAATTAAACTTGTGATTGAATTTGGCAACGGATTCACCATTCCTTCTTTCGATAGACAAGAACCCCTTGTATAATTGAACCATATCCTTTTCATGACACCATCTCTTTTCAAATGTTTCAAGCAACTCCTCCCATGAATATATAGATGTTGCGGGAAGGGAAAAATACCATTCACGGGCCTCTCCTATCAAGCTTGAGGAAAAGGCAGTTATGCGGTTGAACTTATTATAAGATTCCTTAGAAGGTGTTCCGGAGGATCTCCCTCCCCAATAAATGTAGTTATGTTATCATCCTCTGGAAGGGGGGTGAATATGGCCCCAATGACTTTTGAAAAGTTGAGAGGTGCAAAGATTTTATGCTTATGGATTAGTTTCCTGAGCTTCCTATCATAGAAAGAGACACATGATTCATGTTCTCTATGATGATAGGTTAGTGTCTCATGGCTTTCCATCTTGAGATGGAGATCGTGGAGTCGCTAGAGGAATGTCAAGAAATGTCGTTAATGAATCAATTCCTCAATGATTCACTATGGAGGCAGATCTGCTTCTTGCTCGACAACGACACCATAAATGTTACCGCTCGAACCAACAGGGGACTTAAAGGGGTTCCTAAGAGGGCAAATGGTAGGTTAAGGGCAACGGTGGAGGCTTAGCCTACTATCACCACAATTAAGTCTCCTTTCTTTTTACGGACTTTCACCGATGGGAGGAGTCTCGGTAGTGTAGGGATTCACTTGTAAAGTACAGGTCAATGGATAGGAGAGAAGTGACCCTGAAAGCCTTTTCCCAAGGATGGAGTGAAGAATGGAGCTTGCTTGCTTTTTAAGCAAGGATGTGGTCCACCAAGGATAAGGGAGAAAGGATAGGCCTATGAACAAGTTTATCAGTCCTTATAGCCCTTGGGAAACTTGGATTCCCAAATGGTCTTTGACAATAATCTTTATTGAGAAGTGGGACCAAACTGGCCAAGTGGACCCATCCCAAGTTCGGGGATGGAATGTAGCAACCAATGATGTTCCTATCCTAGCCAAGGAGAGAGGAAAGGACCACTCAAGGATACTTGCTTCAAAAGGTTGAATTGATCCTATTGAGGTCTAGCCTTGGGGATGCTTAGGCACAATTCGATCCTAGAGATAGGGCTTGAGATTCCCAGAGATTCATTGTTAGAATTGCCTCAAATTTGGAGAAGGGGGGGACCCACCAGCGTAGTAGCCTATAGGAGATTGAAAATTTTCCTTGGGTCAATTCCCAGGAAATTGATGCCTTATGTGACCCAATGGGGCTACACTTGGCGAAATAGGGGAAAATGGTAAAAAGAGGGTTAAAATGATCACCTTTTTTGAGGGATCAGTGCCCAGTTCATTTGGGGATATGGAGTCAAGGATAATGATGAGTAAGAACTTGGTTTTTTGATCAAGGAGGCCCAAAAAGTCAACTTCGTTCAATGTTGAGAGAAAGAAAAGAAAAGTGACCTTCAAGCATTGATACTTCAAATGATGCAAGCTTTTCGAGATGAATAAATCTCTAGGACACATTCATATAACATTGGCCCATACATTAAATTAGCTAAAACATGCTCAATTCCACATTTCAATAATGCAACAACTAGCCCTAATTTTAGTAGTATGCAGCAACAAGAATAATAACATTAAAATTTACTTACAACATTATAGAGTATATCCAATCAATATTTCGTTTGCTCAATAAAGCTCCAAGATGAGAAATAGCCCAAATCCATACATCAAAATTCATCCATCTCCAAAAATATACACCAAGGAAAAAAAGTGTGAAATTCTCTATGATTAGAGAGATCGCAAATCAAGTGATGATACAAATGAGTGTACCTAACACCAATATATAGCTTATGGGCTCACATTAGCCCCTAATGATAAAATAACGTGCAAATAAAACCCCTATTGGTGACAAGCCCACCAAACTAGCTCATAAGTGTAAAAATAGAACATGAAGGTGTTTGTCAGGCATGTGCCGAAGGAAAACATACAAGGGGACCATTCCCCTCAAGTGATAGCAAGACTATCAACATTTTGCAATTGGTTTATTCTGATCTATCTGGTATGTTGCCCGTGACATCTTTGGGAGGGTATTTATATTATGCTATCTTTGTGGATGACTTCGAAGAAGGACGAAGTGTTCACATGGTTTCGCTCTTTCAAAGCCTTGGTCGAAAATCAAACAAGGAAGAAGTTCAAAATGTTGAGGATCGATAATGAAACCAAATATGAATCAAATGAGTTCAATGATTATTGTAGAGAAGCTGACATTAAGAGGGAGACTACTACCACATATACTCCCGAGCAAAATGGAGTTGCTGAAAGGAAGAATCGTTCCATTATAGAAGCCACCCGTGCTATGCTTCATGATCAAGGTCTTTCAAAGTTCTTATGGGTAGAAGCTACCAACATCTGCCGTGTATGTTCAAAATAGATACCCTCATCAAGCCTTGGATTCCAAAACTCTCGAAGAAGTTTTTCACTGGTAAGAAACCTAATGTTTCTCACTTTAGAATTTTTGGTAGCCCCGTGTATTTTCATGTGCTGAAAGAAAAGAGAAGCAAATTGGATGCATCTGGGAAGAAATGAACATTTGTGGGCTACAGTGAAATTTCAAAGGCATATAGAATCTATGTGCCTGGTCAAAGAGAAGTGGAGAGAAGTCATGATGTCACCTTCAATGAAGATGTTGCCCTTGGGAAGATTAGGAACCTTCCTATTCCAAGCAAGGACAAAGAAGCAGACATAGGAAACCAAGGAGAACTGCAAGATGAGCCAATGCCCGATGTTGATGGACCAATGGACCCCATTGATCCACCTCCTTTTGAGCCCTCCTCCTCAAAAAGGAGACTCTCATGGCTTAGGGAAACTCTCGAAAATGCCGAGAGACATATTGCACCAAGAGGGACATTTCGTGAAAGTGAGAAGCCGAATAGGTACCAAGGGTACTTAACTACCATGAGCACCATCATTCAAACTGAGCCGTGCACATTCAAAGAAGCTGTGAAGCACCAAGTATGGAAGGATCGTATGAACGAAGAATATGAGTCAATTATGAAGAATGATGTTTGAGATGTGGTCCATAGACCCAAGGACAAATCTATTGTCACCTCTAAATGGCTCTACAAGATCAAGCATGGAGCTGATGGAAGTGCTGAAAAGTTCAAGGCCAAGTTTGTTGCTCAAGGCTTCTCTCAAAAGGAAGGTGTGGACTATGATGAGATATTTTCACTAGTTGTCTGATATACCACCATCTGTTCGATTATAGCCCTTTGCTGCCTTGCAAGGATCCTAGGACTGATGCATTATTTCCTAGGGTTGGAGGTCTGGCAAAAGCTAGCTGAGATTTTCCTTTCTCAAGGAAAATACATTGTGAGGCTATTTGAAAGATTTGGGATGGTGGATTGTAAGTCCATAACTACTTCGATGGAACTCAACTTCAAGACGCTATGTGGAAGTGCTGCTGGGCTCGACTTGGGAAGTCCTTCTGAGTATTGTCAACTCGTGGGGGCCTTGATGTTCTTGGTGAACTTTCTTTCAGGCATATGCTTTGCAATGAATATGCTGAGTCAATTTATGGTTAGCCTCATCACATACTTTGGATTGTTGCCAAGAATCTTTTGAGATATCTTTGGGGCACAATCACCTATGGACTGAGATACACTGCCGGGAATTTGAGGCTCCATGGTTATTCTGATGCTGACTAGGCTGGTAGTGTGGTGGATTGTAAGAGCACATCGGGATATCACCATGATCTTCTGCGACAAGCAAAGTGGGATTCGTCTTTTTGAGAATCTCGTGTTTCATGACCGCTCCAAGCATATTGATATCAGGTGCCATTTTATCTGGGATATGGTAGAACGTGGAGCAATAAGGATCCATCACATTGGGGCTGATGATCAGGTCATAAATATTTTTATGAAGCCCTTGGGGAAGGTCAAATTCTTAAACTTCTGTGAACGACTTGGAATCGTGGAGAGACCCTCTTATGAGGGTCTTGTTTGAGTTGGATATTGAGCTTTGGGAGCTCTGGGGAGCTTGGGGTAGTTCTTGGAGCAATGAGCGGCCATAGGGTGAGTGGTTCACCTTCCCCTAGTGGTGCGTTGTGTACAAGGTGAGTGGTTCACCTTCCCCTGTGATACCCCATGATGGTTGATATATGCATAGGATGAGTGGTTCACCTTCTCCTATGGCATATGAGCAGGATGAGTGGTTCACCTTATGTTGCTGATACATCCTACCCATGCAGTGCGTGTTTCATGGGAAGTACCTCTCATCTGGCCAATGAGTTGGGAAATGAGGATAGGGACCATAGTACTATCAATGGATGCATCGTGTACTACTGTACTCCCTATGGTAGGATGTCTGATATTGAGCTTTGGGAGCTTCGGGGGGCTTGGGGTACTTCTTGGAGCGATGAGCAACTATAGGGTGAGTGGTTCACCTTCCCCTAGTCGTGCGCTGTGTACAGGGTGAGTGGTTCACCTTCCTGTGTGATACCCCATGATGGTTGATATATGCATAGGATGAGTGGTTCACCTTCTCTTATGGCATATGAGCAGGATGAGTGGTTCATCTTCTCCTATCAATACACCTTAGCCATGCAGTGCGGGACACATGGGAAGTACCTCTCATTTGGCCAATGAGTTGGGAAATGAGGATAGGGACCATAGTACTACCGATGGACGCATTGTGTACTACCGTACTCCCTATGCTATGATGTTTGATATTGATCTTGGATCAATGGAGACTGACTTCGGGTCAGTGGAGATATGATACACTCTTGATCATTTCTTCTTCATTATTTCTTCATACTTCAACAGAGCAGGGATGACAGGGATGGTACAGATTATCAGATGGTTTGGCAGGTGGAGTTCTCCCTAGTTGAGAGGGAGTGTTTAAATTTGGCAACTAGGACCAAACTCCACCTTGGACAACTCATATGATGGAGATGATATTTCTGTTGGATTCCTCTTTCCGATAGGTGTAGGATTGATCTAAAGATCATCTCATTCTGACATGTATAAATGGAATTATGAATTTATTTCTTCTATGGACAAATTATCAAGGTTGGCCAACAATCTAATGTAGGCTCAGAAGCCCAAAAGTCATGTCTCTTCACGCTCAACATTGCATATAAATAGGAGGAGCAACTATCTCATTTGGACATTCGTCATCACGCACATCTCTCTCTCCTCATCTGATTGGGTCATACAAATTTCAGGACAATCTTCTTCTCCACACGTGTGAAGGGTTGACTGTGTTTTCTGTTTTCGTGCATTGACTAAGTTGCCGCAAGTTTGACCAGCATTGACCGGGTAACATTTGACCTTGTTTGATTACGTTTTTCTTGGGAGAATTTCTGTTTTGGCAGGACATTGTTTGGCACAAATTTCGAGGATTTCTGGGCAGTTTTACCAGCGTTGACTGTAGGTTTGACTATGCGTTGACCAAGTTTGACTAATTTATTCAAGACTATTTTGGGTTGATTTGGACTGTTGTTGGAGGCCGAATTGATTGGGTTTGATCGAGTTGTTTTGGAGGAGTAATTTTGCTGATTTGACCAGTGTTGATTTTCTGGTTAGGGCATCCTGTTGACTACAGTTTGACTGAACATATTTGACTGTGTTTGGACAAGGAAATTTTGTATATTGTACTCTCTCTCAGTGCTGAACTTTTGAAGAATAATAAGAAGATTTGATCAAAGGGTTTTCCCCACATTAGGGTTTTTCCGTGGCATCCGCCAAATATTGTGTTCTCTTGCCTTGGCTTGTCTCCTGCTTATTATTTATGTTTTATCTGCATTTACTATCAATGTTCATATGATTGCTAATATAGAAATTGATATTGGGCTAGTAAGAAAATTGAAGTAAATTGCTCTAAAGCATAGAACATACCATTGTTATCTGAAATTAACAGTATAGGAGGGAGAAATTGTGGTACGTGAGGTGCCCCGACCTTAATTATTCCACCCTTCTTCATATACCTTTTGCCTTTTATGAATTTTCCTTAATTAATAACTCGAGGTTCAAAGGAAAATAGAATGATATGTAAGATATAGCAGTGATTACACACTTTTAGGTAGGGTGGTTCATTGCCCTCGAGGGGTTGGGACAATCATGGGTTCCTGAATGATAGAGGAGGCTCATCTAAGGCCCATGGCACCAAGGTGATGGCTAATGATTGGGGTAGATCTCATATAATGGCTTTTGCCCACTTGCTAATTATTTTTGTCCCGACTATCTTTTGCATTTTGTGGTACAATTTCCTGTTAAATGTGGCCATTTAATTTTTTCACTTTTCTTATAATCCTTTCAACCTTTGGGGCATCATTCTAGCCTAACCCAAGGTGGGGGCAAGGGGATAGGGAGGCTAGCCCTATGTGGACCCTGGTGGGAGAAAAGATGAATGGGGGTATAGTGAGTGGAAAGGGAGTAATATGTGCGGATAAAGGAGCAGGCCACACACCCAAAGTTGGGGTTTCCCAAGTAGTACCACCCTAGAACCGAATGGCCAATAAAGGAGATTGCGTGGGATTAAGATCCAAGTGTAACAACCAAAAGCGATCAAGGGGATCGGAGTACAAACCAAGCCGACTCTTTCTGCCAAATCCCCCCATTAATCCATACCTAGAAGTATCCATGATAAGTAAACCCAACACTCAATTACCAAATGACAAGACATACCTTTAGGTTTAGGAGTTCCACCTTCAAACATACGATTAGTACAGGTGGGTGAGGGACCACATGGATGGCTCAAGCTGAAGAGAAATGGAACAACGAGTTAGTAGGAGGCATCAAGGGGTTGCTGGCTGCCGGCTAAGGCTCATCATGGAGAAATATTTCTCCTAGGGATATCACTCACAAAATTGTGGGTAACAGGGCCAACTATGCCCCACCACATTATGGAAAGGAATCCTTGCATGTCCCAACCCCTGGTGTGCGATGAACTGCACCACCTTAAGGGGATAATAAATGCTGCCCACATCATAGAAAGCATGCTCTTATCTTGGGAGCTTCACGTAGTAATACAAAAGAAAAATTAATAAAAAACAACCAACATAAGAGGGGTGGAAAAACAAAGGCCAGAGTAACTCATGCATCCACGTATGCTCCTTCCTTACATTTATACACCTAGGGTGTGGGCTTCCCTTGTCACAGATACCCTTTTACCATGGCATGTGGCTTGGAGCCTTCCCTTTGTCCCCATTATGTTCCATCACTATTTCACAAGACACCTGCCATTTGAAGGTCGTTGGTTGCCCACTAAGGCTCATCATGGAGAAATATTTCTCTTGGGGATATCACCCACAAAATTGTGGGTAACAGGGCCAACTATGCCCTACCACATTATGGAAAGGAATCTTTGCATGTCCCAACCCCTGGTGTGCGATGAACTGCCTCACCACCTTAAGGGGATAATAAATGTTGCCCACATCATACAAAGCATGCTCTTATCTTGGGAGCTTCACGCAGTAATACAAAAGAAAAATTAATAAAAAGAAACCAACATAAGAGGGGTGGAAAAACAAAGGCCAGAGTAACTCATGCATCCACATATGCTCCCTCCTTACATTTATACGCCTGGGTGTGGGCTTCCCTTGTCGTAGATACCCTTTTACGATGGCATGTGGCTTGGTGCCTTCCCTTTGCCCCCACTTTGTTCCATCTCTATTTCACAAGACACCTGCCATTTGAAGATTGTACCTTGGACATGTCATTCCCTTAGGGGTTGAAACCACCTAATGGGGTCCTTCATTAACCACTCCTATCTAGGAAGTGTTGGTTGGTTTTGAAATTTGTGACATTTATCTCACAATTTCCTTTTTACTGATTCTCACATGGTTATCAAAGTTTATGTGTCCCATTCGTTTGTGTTAGAGCCAACTTTCATCTTCTTTTGCCAAGAAATAACCTTTGTTGATAATCTCATCCAAAGTGTATATGTCATTTGAGTTTGAGTTCTAGTTGTCACTAATTTGCTAGATTTCTCTCTCCTTATTTCAGATTTCTTTGAATCAAAGAGCAGTGTGCGTCCTTGATCACACATTTGGCTTACGCTCAACGTATTATGATTCATGTTTTATATGAGAAGCTTATCTTTTGCTGTAGCATCTTTGCCTCAAATCTTGATTGTGCGTGTTCCTATAACATTTGTAGATCTGTCATTTCCAAAAGATATTGTTCCATTCTTTCCTTCTTTCAAAGATATGAATTTGTTTTTGTCTTTGGTCATATGTGTTGAGCAACCACTATCAACATACCACACATTCTTCTTGCTTTGAGCTTTGTTAAAATTGGCAACTAGGGCCAAACTCCATGTTTGTCATCTTATTTATGGCTACTGATATTTTTCTTGGATTTCTCTCATCGAGAGGTGTAGGATTGATCTAAAGATCATCTGATTCCGATAACTATTCATGGAGATATGAATTTATTCGTCAAGGTCAGCCTGCGACCAAATAACCCCCACTTGTGCTCAACGTTTTAGTATAAAAGGAGGTGGCTTGATAGTCATTTAGACACACACTTCTCTCTTGATTTCTCTCCACTTGTTTTGGGTTTTAGTGGCAAAAGAAATCTAGATGATGAAGCCCTAGACGCAGGAGGAAAGGAGATGTTTTGGCCGCAGTCACGAAGGGGTATATACGCTCTCCTAAATAGAGACATGATGCCCTAACTGTAGTCCAGACTAGGAGTTGAAGCCGCTGTCTAAGTTATGCACTAATCTGCAATCAAGAAAGGGCTAACGCTGCCCTAAACACAATCATACAGGAAGGGTTATAGCTGCAGCTTTGGAGGAGCCATTGCTGATGTAAAACGTGCCCTAGCTGCAGAGAATAGGAGGACTAATACAACCCTATAGATGTAGATGCATGATGTATAAAGGAGGCCTTAACGTGTCCTAGTTGTAGCCAAGGATGAGGCCTAATTCACTGTGGAAGACAGGCCCTAAACGCTGATGTATGAGGCTAAATCCGCATTTCAGTTTGTGCCCTAGGCACTATCCAGGTGTGCCATAACCGTAGGCCTTACATAGCAACAAAAGAAGGACTAGATGCTGCCATACATCCGCTGTTGAAGAAGGCTCTTATACGGTGTATAGAGGAAGCCCAGTCATGTTTAGCATTGTTTTGGGGCAGCGGATTGTACAAGGAGTGTGAGGTCAGAGCCCTAATCTAAGTTTTGAATGGATAGTTTGCGTTGTGCTAGTACAGAGAGCCCTTGGTCAAAGGAGTGTCAAGTAAAGAAATTACCATGTGTGGGCAACTATCTTCAGTGTAAGGTTATGACTATGTTGTATGATAGTAACTCATGTGCTAATGACAGTAAAACATAGCAGTAAAATCTTGTGAACATATGACAGTGTTATCTTCAGTCTGATGTATGGCATGTCAGATATATACATGCGATAATGAATGGAATATTAGTGCCATGATGCCATATTGTGTGATGACAAGTGAGAACGGTCTTGTGGAAGGCATAGGAGACAACCTTCCCTTAGAGGATAATTGCAGACAAATGTGGGTAGATTTTGTGACTGTTAGGAGATAGTACTTTGGACCTTATTTAGGTTCAATCTTGCTGAGCTAGGCCGCATGCCATAGCCAGCAACATGATGTTGGAAGGACTACGTTGAGGTTGATTCAACCATCAAAGTGCAACACAGTGATGGATGCAGCATGGGTGCAGCATGATGATTTGATGCAACACAGTGAGGAGCAACATGGTGATGGAGTCACCTTGGATCAGTGGAAACAGTATGCCTTCACCTGAGCTTGGATCAGCTACCTCATATGCCATCTTCTTAGAGAAGATCTCTGCTCTTATTTAGATAAGTCAAAAGGTTGACTTCTGATGTATATGTACTATCTCTCTCTCTACTGAACTATTGAAGAACATATAAGAAGAATTGATCAAGGGTTCCCCACATTGGGGTTTGTCCCTGGCTAGCGCCACATCTTGTGTCCTCTTGTCTTGGCTTGTCTTCTGCAATTTATGTTTATGTTCAATCTGCATTTTACTATCATGCTAAATGTGATTGCTAATCTGGAATTGATATTGAGTTAATGTGAAAAATTGAAGTAAATTACTCTCAGCATAAAACATACCTAAAATTAACAAGCTTTTATGGCAAGTGTGCAACTCCCAGCTTTCCTCTTCCTGACCTTTGGAGGAGCATTTTGATTTTGCTGTGATTCCCTTGGGGGAGCGGTTAACCTGCAATCTTTAGCCAAATGTCCAAATTTTTGTTGCATATATGGCATTCTACTTCAGTGCTTAAATATCCAAACCTTTTACAGTTTTGCCTGTAAGTCTTGAGAATTTCTGGGATAATCGTTCTTCAAAGATTTTCCAAAGTTGCTTCTATTCCTATCATAGGCCTGGCAATTTACAATATTATGTCCAAAATTTCTGCAAGAATAACATACACCAAGAAAGATGGTTTGATACTTGAGAGGGGGATACCTTCTTTGTGGTACTGTTCTCCAATATTGATTTTGTGTCTCTTGAACCTTCTGGTCCTTCCTTCTTGATAGATCCTTTAGCAATTTTTGCATAAGTTTTATGTCCATGTACCTTTTTTGTTGTGGAGGAACTCTTTCCTTTTAGGAATGTTTCCCTGTAGCCCAATCCTGTCTTGTCATTACATGGTCTTTGACTGCTGATGAGCACATCCAATGCTTTGGAGCTATTTGCAAAGTTTTGCTGGACATTTCCTTTTTGTACTTCCTTTCGTAGAGAGACTATTTGTGCTTCTAGATTTTCCCTTGCCTTGTTGCTTTCTTCCAATTCTCTTATGAGTGATTCTTCAATTTTATAGCTTCTTCCAACTGCACTTTAAGGCTAATGATGGTCTTCTTTGATTCTTCATTCTTTTTATTAAGGCTTCCTAGATATTTTACGTTTCCTCTTTCAACCTTGAGATCCTTTGTGATAGCGCCAACCTGAGTTCTTTATGAAAATGCAATGTAACTATAATTAAAATGGGCGAGTAAAAAAAGGACACATATTCGAGAGCTGAGGAGGTTACTTTCTAGGGTTGTAAAGGTTTCCTTATGAGGATAATATGGACTATTGTTGACAACCATTAAAGGTTGGCTGGTGTGCCTTTAGAAAACCGGTCTTCTAAATTAAATTGGGCTGCAAGGAAATATGTAGGCCCATGTGATCAGAGAGAGACTTGCAAGGCAAAAAGGGAAAGAATTAACTAAGAGACTTCATCTATTTAGAGTTTCATCTATGAGAACACGAATTCAGTTGAACATGGGGGGCATGGAGGAGGATTCAAACATTCATCCTTCAGGATACAGAGCAGGGAAAAGAGAAGACCATTCACTCGAGGAACACTAATTCCTTGAGGCAGGATTCAATATCCATTCGAGCATCACTCAGCATAGAGAAAAGCTGAAGAGAAGTGAAGGAGAATGGCTCTTAGGTTCCCCGTTTTCTATGGGCTGAGATAGTGATCTTTGAAACCCTGGACAACTTGGGAAGAGACCATCCCTTAAGACAACATCTGTGGAAGCCGCTCCTGAAGTTTCCCCAGTCTCCTTGTTTTGTAGTGGATTATTGTTAATTTTAGGTATGTTCTATGCTTAGAGCAATATATTTCAATTTTCACAGTTAGCTCAATATCTTTTCCAGATTAGTAATCACATGAACATTAAAGTAAACTGTAGATAGAACATGAACATAAATCGCAGAAGACAAGCCAAGACAAGAGGACGCAAGATGTGGCGCTAGCCAGGGACAAACTGGAATGTGGGGAAACCCTTGATCAATTCTTCTTATATGTTCTTCAATAGTTCAACAGAGAGAGAGAGAGAGAGAGATAGTATGTTTACAACAGAAGTCAACACTTTGACTTATCTAGATAAGAGCAGAGATCATCTCTAAGAAGATGATACATGAGATTA
>APFE031649978.1:8007-37324 GCA_000404065.3 Pinus taeda | reverse complement strand
GCAGGCATTGAGCAGCGGAGGCAGGCAAGTAGCGAAGGAGATTTGAGCTAGTGATTGATTCAGATCTGAGCTGTATTGTGTGTAACAGAGGTGGAGATACTTGTGTGAAGTATTATGCTGTGTAATTTTACATGACTCAATCATTAATATACAGATAGTTGGGGTTTTTAGCGAGATGCTTTCCCCGGGATACATACTGTGTTAATGTGTGAATGCTCTTGATGTTTTATTGTTATTGATGTTGCTATATTGATGATCAACGTAGAGGAGCTTATGTATTGTGTATGTTTTCCGCAATAGTACATGATCAGGATAATCTCCATTGAATATGTGTTAAATTATTCAAAATTTCTACAGGTACATTTCTACACTATGGGAAAATGAGCTGAAGTTGACCATGTGAGAAATCGTTTGATTACCGATCAATGATGTATACCGTTAACAACCGTGAGACAACTCACCGATAATGATGGTGAGAGTTAAGGTATCCCAGTACAATCTAACAAGTGTGAATAAATGAGTTGAAGTCGAACACTTGAGAGAATCTATCAATCATGAGACATTGATGTATTCTCACTAGAAATAGCGAAGGAGTTTGCCACTAATGACTGCAAACCCTAAGGTACTGAAAAAGGACTTTATATCTTATTCCCAGAGCAATGAGTCAAATTCAATGGGAAAAGATTTGTTGGAAGGAAGGAATTAAGGCATCCTACATCAACCCAATGCGAGTGTAACCCGTAGTCCAATAATGTGGAAGGAATCAAACAAAGAAATATGAAGTAACCAAACCGAAGCACGTTTCTGGTGTACACAAGATGTGGCTAGTGCACGACAGAAACCCTTTGAACCAACCAATAATGAAATTCGACACGAAGGCGAGGAATCCACCAATAGGTTCAAATGGAAACCAAGGTACTGCATGAATCCCAATGTGTGATAATGTAAGCTAACATCAAACACAAGAGAAACCACTCAAATAAAGACCCATAATAATGATCGATGTTAAGCACAAGGTCACCTATCAGTGATGGATACAACTCTAGGCCTAATCTCAGAGCAATATGTCGAAGTCGATAAGAGAAAAACTCGCCAACAAGAAGTCAATGGATACCTTCTCAAACCAGCATGAGCAAAGGACCAAATAGCTGATGTGATATTGAACATAACTCTGACAGACCGGGTATGGCTGACTGAAAATGAGTCAAGAGACACCGCAGAAAGGTCAACTCAGGTTTACTTCCCTTGAACAAAAGCACGACTCAACTGTGACTATATGGCAACATATGATAACTTTGTGTAAGTTTGTCATGCAGGAGGCATAAAGAAGCTCTCCATATGATTGGAAGAGATAACCAACTGAGGGAGTACTGACTCAATAACAAGGTTATTGCTCTCCTAAGTCAAACTAAAACCCATCTCGATGGAGGACAGACTCGTTTTAAGTGCTTTGTTCAAGGGCAACACAACTAACTCTTGCTGCCAACAATGATGGAAGTAAAGTCCCATTCCCGCTCTTTTTTGAATATATTATTTTTTTGTCTTTTTAATATATGGAAAGTTGAAAAAGAATAAAAGAATGCCTATGGTACAGTAGAAAGAATGAGTGTCCAAATACAGATGCGCTAGTTCCTGGGAGGGGAACATTCCTATGCTTAATGCAAGGTGACAAAACTGGTCAACGACACTCAAATGAATGTTCTTTCCACGGGAAAAAGGTGTCAAGCTACAGAGGCTAAGTGATTGCAAGGTTGATTTTGAAAAAAGAAATGGTCGAAAAGTGGCTTATACATGAGTGCAAGTGAAGCCATCGTAAGGCCAAAATGTACAAATAGTGAACATGCAATGCATGAGTACAAATCAACATGTGGAGCCTCTAGGGTATAAAGCTAGAAAGACAACAAAGAATAAGGAGAATGAAGCCTCATCCCAGAAAGTCATGGCGGGACTAAAGAGGTCACTCGAGCCTACTCAATCTTTGCAGCATGGGCAAGATGTGTCATCAAGGATCTAACTAGGAAGCCCATGTAAAGGAAGGTTCTACCGTCATGTCACGATTTTATAAGTCGGCGAGTGAAAATGGTTTTAAGAATCATAACACGACGGGGTCGACCCTAAGGCAATATATCACAGTATGGAGGCTAGAATGCATAATGCAACAAAAAAGTGATATTTTCCTAACCTATATGCCAATGACAAAAAATGATACTTGCCATGATGGGTCAATGGTCATGGAATCGAAGTGGTAGACAAATCTCAAAGTCTTCAATTTAACCTGAAAGACAACCTATCCCAACACTAAAGGCCAAAAGGTCACAAATTTTATAAAATCATTAAAAATAAAAGATAAACTTCGTAAAAGTGGGGTTTTAAAAGTTTTTCGAATAATAAGCTATAAATAGACCTTTTGGCCTAAAAAACCTCATTTGTGTTTTGAACAATTGAGAGAAGGAGCTCTGGAGAAAAAAACCATCAACCACAATCCACCCAATTTCTCGGCTTGAACAGTTACCAAATGTCCAAGTATTCCTCAAATTCAATCCTTTAATGAATTTATGTGCATTTCAGACAATTTTTAAAGGTTTTTACCATAAGGAAGTTGTTTTTAGATTTTTTCTTTGCGCATATGCGGGTTGGGCATATCAAAGTCACGTATGAGTAAGGCCTATATGCGACTGTGTATGAAGTGAACCCGCATGTGCATAGTGAAAAATTTCAAACTAAGGTTTTTAATGGATGAAATTGTTTCAATTGCAGGATGACTATCACATGGAAATAAAGAGAGCATAGTGCAACAGGCAATGACGTAATGAATGACCCACTGTCATTGGATGCATTAAGAGGGTGTGGATTGTTAAAATTATTCAAAATGCCAAATATGAAAACCAACACAAGGTTGCTGGAGATGCTCGTAAATTACTAGGATCCAGAAGAGGATGCTTTTATTCTTGATCAAATGCCCTTGCAAATTGAAGTAGAATATATCTACTTCATCACTGGTATTTTCCGAAGAGGGGAGCCAGTTAACTTGCAAGGGAAGGCCCGAGACAGTCTCAGCTTAGATGATTATATTCACATATATTTCCTCAGAAATAATGAGAAGCTAGGGACACAGGTCCCAATAAATAATGCGGAGACTCTATCCCTCAAAATTCTCCTTTTTACTATTGTGAGGGTAGCAGGTTCAACTTCATTGCACCAAGCATCACGTGTTATAATGAGCCTAACAGTGGATTGCCTCACCACAATCTTTGATTGGTGTACAACCCTCCTAATCAATTTGAACAAGCAACTCACTTCTATAAATACCAAACATTTTGGGTATGGTACCATCCTTTACAATTTTTTCTTTGAGAGGATACCACGACTTCGACCCAAAGTGCTCTCTACCATCAACAGCTCGAGAGATCCACGAATAGGTAGATGGCTTGATTTGATGAAGATATTAGGGGTGGAGAGGTCCCTAGAACAACTTTTGATGACAAGTTTTTCCTTTGGTGGGAACAACAAGTCATACCATCGAGCACTACCCCTATGCAGGTATGGACTTCAAAGGGGATCTAGATCTAGTGCTTCTACCAGATGATGCATGGGATGCCATATGTAAAAATATTTTTAATTTTTTTAAAAGTTATTTGGTTTTTTTTTGGATTTCAAAAAATGATGAATTGAAATTATTTTTGATGAGACAAAGATTCTTACAAAATTATTTGATCATGATACAGATGTGGGACCAATAAGACCTGAGGGTCTATCTAGGTATAGGCATTGCAGAAGAGACGTGGAGACTACCGCAGCTGAGACTGAGAGACTCCTCCATACCATATAGAGGAACTTGGAGAAGTTAACTCACTAGGTACCTATGGTGGCGATAGAAGATCTACCAGAGGCTATGCAAAGACGCGTGGTAGGAGTACCACGAGATTGGGTGCAGATCTTCCGATGGGTGGCTAATGCCATCGTATTCTTCCGAGATGCACATCTGGGGATGAACCCATAGATATTGATTAGAGATGTCCAGATTTTGATAGGCATGATTGGGCTTAAGCCCTAATTTTGTTGGACAGTATTGTCCCAATTTTGTATAACATTTTGAATAATAAACTTCTAACTATATACAGATGGTTTCATTATGTGATGATCATATATACAGATGATGTTCGATTATTTTTTATTTTTAATGCAATGAATGATTAATATGCCAATCTAATGCTTGATTAGCTATATAATCAACAAAAGAATTTTATGATCGTGGAATATGAATAAATGTGATAAAATTAAATGATCTTTGTAATAAGCACACTTTCAAAAATTGGCGATATAAATAAGGATCTCTCACATGATACATGTTTAACTACAAAACCACCAGTTGTGAATCCAAGTATACTACTAACAAATCAATACTAAGCGACATTGCTTCAGATAGTAGGTTAACCACAGTAGTATATTCAACAACATTATTTGAAGCAGGGCTGATACATATGCCTCTTGAAACCAACAACTGAGCGGATGGATAGTAAATTACCCAAGCCGCGGAAGCCAAATTCCCCCTATGTCGACTAGCACCATCCACCAACCCTATATATACCAAATCATCCATCGATACTTGCCAAAGCACATAAAAAACATCAATATCACTATGAAACCTATAGATAAATATGCACAATACAATATCTACAACCAAGCAAATGCTAGGAAGAAGCCTAAGCATAATATTTTTTAAGATAGAGCCCATTTCTGGGCTCCAACAACTTGTTTCCGTCAAAATCAACCAATTCATAAGCTCCCTTTTTTAAGACCTTTTTAACGATGAAAGGATCGTACCACATGGGTTTAAACTTACCTGCCCCCAAGGCATCTTTGTCTTGGTCATAGACTAGGACAAGGTCACCTTCAAAGAAAACAATAGGACATGTAACCTTATCATATTGTACTTTCACTCATTTTTTATGAGCTTCGTTTATTGTGGCAGCATCTCGATGCTACACATCAAGATGTTTAAAATGAACGAGGAGTTCTTCAAGACTAGAAGTGTCTAGAAGAAGTTCTACATATAGTTTAAGAGAAGGAATTTCACATTCCATAAGGAATATTGATTCCAAACCATAAACTAGTTGAAAAGGAGTGAAACCCGTAGCGATCTTAACTAACATCCGGTATGTCCAAAGCATAGGATATAACATGATCTGCCAATTGGATTGAGCTTTATTAATTGTCCTTTGTAGGATAGTTTTCAAGGATTTATTCATGGCTTCCACCTGTCAATTGGCTTGAGGATAGTAAGGAGATGAATGCTCTTGCTAGAAAACCAACTTGAGAGCCAATTCAACCATCATCTTATTCTAGAAATTATTGCCATGGTCAGTGATAATCTCTCTTGGAATACCGAAACGAGAAATGACTTGGTTGAAAATAAATAGGGTTGTTGTTTCACCATCATTCACTATAGAAGGCATAACTTCAGCCCACTTGGTAAAGTAGTCCACTGCTACAATGATTTACTTATGACCCTTTGTCGAAGGCAGGTTACAAGTTGTAAAATCAATGCCCCATTTCGTGAATAGACCAATGGTGATAACAGGAAAGAGCGGAGCTAGATGAGCGCGCATTTTCCGAGTATAAACTTGACAAGGATGGAATTTTTTGATTGCTTCAACATAATCTTTGAAAATCGAAGACCAAAAATACCCTGCTCGTAATATTTTTTGGGCTGTAGCAAGCCAAGATATATGACCACCACAAGCTTCATTGTGGCAATCATTCAGCACTAACTTAGCTTCTTCTAAGTTTAAGCAGCGTTTAAGGATTGAATCAACCCTACGACAATATAAAGTGTCACCGATAATAATATAACTTGTCGCTAAGTGATGCAATTTTCTTCACTCATCATTTGAAAAATAGGGGAAACTTCAAAGTCTGAAGATATATAATGGTATCTCCATACCAAGGATCTTGTGAAGAAATAAGAAAAATATGTTCATCAGGGAATGATTCCTCATAAACTATTTCTTCTTCACAAGGCAACTCCAAGATTAATTCTGCAAATACTAATGATTTCTTAGATTTAACTGGCAAGAACTCGAGAACGAACTCTTGTTAAATAACAATCCATATGTTATATTTTCCCCCAATCACTCGCCTACTGAGAACAAATTGAAATGGATTGACAGTCACCAAGACAAAAGTTTTCCTAAGCAGAATATAGTGTCTAAGTCATTGGACAACATGAAAAACTACCAAAGCTAATTTCTTTACAGGAGAATATTGTAGTTCAGGACCCACTAAGCCTCAGCTCAAATAATAATTCACGTGTTCACGAAGAGCATGATCTTCTTGAACCAGAACCATACCAATGGTTGATTCTGTCGCAACGAGATGTAAGAGAAAATCCCTACTATAATTGGGTGGACTTAATAATGGAGCAAAGGTCAATTCTTTTTTCAAAGCATCGAACGAGCGCTGAGTGAAATCGTCCCATAGAAACGAAACTCCTTTCTTCAACAATTGCATAAATCCCTTTGTAATCTCAGTGTAATTAATGATAAATCTCCTCAAGAAATTGTCTTTTCCTTGGAGACTTTGAAGTTGATGGATAGTGGAAGGGGGAGGCAACTGAAGTATTGCCTCAACCTTGAAAGGATCTACCCGCTTCAATAGAAACGATGAATCCTAATAATCGATCGGATGTGACAGCGAAAGCACATTTATTTGGATTCAACTAGATTTTGTAAAAACGACATCGCTCAAAAACCAAATGAAGATGATGAGGATGACCAGTTCTCTTTCGAGAACAACTAGCTCGGTCATCCAAATAATCTTTGATTATATGTTGCATATCGTGGAAAGCATAGGACATGGCCCACTGAAAAGTAGCTCCAACATTTTTAAGGCCAAAAGGGATCTTTTTTTGTGCAAAAGTACCCCAAGGGAAAATGAAAGTTGTCTTACATTGATCTTCAGGACAGATAGTAATCTGATTATAACCCGAGAAACCGTCAATGAATGAGAAAAGCTCGTTTCCAGCACATTCATCGATAATCTGATCAATAAACAGAGTGGGGAAATTTTCTTTAGGACAAGCCTTATTTAAATCCCTAAAGTTTATGGATACGTGGATTGTTCCTTGTTTCTTATCAACCGGGACTAGATTCTAGACCCACTCAGTTAACAAAATAGGGTATGTAAAACCTTCCTTAAGCAAGTTCTCAACCTCATCTTTGATAACTGCTGCTTGCCGAGGGTTTTCTAGCTGAAGCTTTTGCGATATAGGTTTCGCATTCGCGTAAGTCTTAATCTCATGCTGGACTATTAATAGATCAATTCTAGGCATTTCCTCATAAGACCAAGCAAACACATCACAAAATTATTTAAAAATTTTAGTATAGATTTGAATCTCTTCAGGGGAGCATTAAGCTCCGATGAAAACATTCTCGATTATATTGGGATTCCTGGAGATGTTCATCAGAATAGTTTCTAAAATAATAGACATGTTACCTTCTGCAAAAACCTTTGCTGGAGCCAAAGTGTTTAAAACTATGTGAACATCACTAGTCGACGAAGGACTAGACAAACTTGATTCTACTTCATGCAAGTTTGGGAGAAAATATGGCCGATGATGCAAATCATCCCACTGTCTGTGTATACTTGTCATTGCTTCTAAGATTGCTTCCTCAGATGGTAAAATAGTGTTAAGGTAGTCCATAGAAGAAGCAGAGTCAAGAGTCCAAGTCAGAGGCACATCTTCATCCAATTCCTCCGGTGAAAAAGGAGTAGGATCAGAATCTATAGTGTTGATAATGAATTGATAATAAATTTCAACTGCAGACATAGGATATGCCATTCCACCCATTTGAGATGCTTTTAATGTAGTGGTAGAAGAGGGTAAGGACCAAGGATCCGAGAAATAATGAGTCTGAAAAAATAAAAATCGAGAAGGAGTCCCGGACAATGAAATGGCATTTATTCGAGCCAAGGGAAAAGGAAGATCAAAACTACCCATCAATGAGGAATACATTCCAACTCCTAAATTCTCAACAATTTTCTTGGGATTATTCACCAAGGGAATGGAGGAATCAAAGGATGCATTGGATTCTTTCAGAGAATGCTCCATCTGATCAACAGTAACAATTATCCCTTCATGGGGAAAGCATAGGATGAGAAATTATGATGATACAATAGCATCCATTTGGTAAATCCAATTCTGCCCCATTAGAAGATTATAATCCAAATTTGCATCAACTATTTCCACCTCTATATTGACAACCTTGTCCCCAACACATATAGGAAAGGCTGGAATAATTCCATGCAGCCTATGAGAATGACCATCAAATGCAGTCAAGAAAGTAGGTGAAGGAACAACTTGAGGAGATCTAATAGTTCTCCAACATGCGATAGAAATGACACATGTGGAAGCTTCCTCATCAACTACAGTTCGAAAGATATTGATCTTTCGATATGTAGATTTAATTTGAAAAGCCATGGGATGAGGTAATCTCTTCTTAACATTTGACATGTAAAATGTAAGAATAAGAGAGTTTTTCAGATCTATAGCCCTGATCATGGTGAGTAACACACTCCTTTATGTCAAACACGACTGGAGTGCAGACTCATACGCGAATTTGGCCCAGATTTTCAACAATGGAGTAGTTCTGGGCAACCTTGGTGTTAGGGTTAATTGTCGAACATTTTGTGGAGCCTTTCGACATCCGAGGTATAGACTCAATTGTGGGCCTCTCAATATGAAGCGACTATGAAACATCAGGAGCGACCTTAGCCTTAGGGGATTCTAGTTCACCATAATCATGTGATCTTGTAGCAACATCGACATGAGTACTCATCATATATACATTTGATGGACTTTCCCCTTCTTGGTTGCCCCCTGTGGGGTTTCCAGTACTAGCATTCACGCCAGCAAACATTTGTTGCCCTTGGGGAAAAGGGTTAGTTAGAACTGCCTGGAAAATAGAAGAACCCTGTTGCACTAACAAGCACTGAGCATCTTGAATATTAGGGAAAAGATGAGTTAAATGATCTCCATTGAAAAGTTTGCAAGGGAACTTAACTTTCTTTTTAGACTCCTTTTTACCCTGCCCAATATTATTATTGGGTTTGTTTGCATTACCCTTCCCATCCTTATCTTTCTTCTTACCTCTTCCCTTCTTCTTCCCATCAGATTTTTGATTTCCTTTGGGGTTGGAAGATTTGACAACGTTAAGAGTGAAAGGTTTGGAAGGCATAGACACTGTCGACAATGCTTGAATTGAATAAGAAGTTGTTAAAGACAACTGGTGCAATTGACTTAGTAGGTTATCCATACTACTATCGATTGATCTGACAATTCCATTGGTGTGGGGACTTGGCTTCAGTTTAGCTAAATCAATCTTGGACCGAGGAGGATTAAGAAAAATATTCTCAAGAATCCCAAACTGGGAATATATGAGTTCTAATTGCTAGGCTCTAAATATAGCTTGCCCTTTGGTGAACACTCCAAAGAGTGATACATCCTTAGAGATTTCTAGCTGTAAGGATTTTAGAAACCATTCGAGAACGAATTCATTAGGAATATAGGCTTTGATGAGCATCTTCCTTCTCTGCCATTCCTGAATATGGTCAGAAATGTGAGTTGTCGTATCTTGGTGGAAATTGGCCAATAGCTCAGTTCCAACATCATACTGATTGAGAAACTAGAAATGGTTTAAAAACACAGTAGTCAACTCACCAAATGAAGCAAAGGTACCCCCATGAAGCTCTATATACCATTTAGCACCATTTCTAGTTAAGGTGCGTTGAAATAACCTCAAACTAATTGAATCATCAGTTAGGGAGTTAGAGGAGCACCATAAATGAAATCTTGTTATATGGTCAGCCAGATACTCCCCAAGATTTCTTTCGAATATTGGAATATCCGATGGAAGTTTGGTAGGAACCGGAGGCCACGTCGGATTATATTGGATAGGATCATTCATCAATTTTGATAGATCTGGAAAATTTAGTGTTGCCAGGAATGATAAGCGTGAAGGCTTTTGAGAATTCCATCCACTATGAGACAAATCCCCAACATTTTGAAAAGAACATCCATGATTTGTAGAGGCACCAGGTTGCCAAAGGATTGTGTGTAGAAGGAGCTGAACAATAAGGAAAACCTTATGGTCAAGAGAAATTTGGATTTTGACCAACTCTTACCGTAAGGCTACCATAACTAGGAATATTCCCCCCAAGCGAAGTATTAAAAGGAGAGGAGAGCCCTTGATAAGGGTTCCATGCATTATCAAAGCGATAAAAATCCTAAAAAGAACTTACAGAGGAGTAAGGCATGCTCCCCTGTTGACCAAACAAAAACTGATTCCTGGTTCCTACACCACTAAAAGTAGGGTTAGTCCACCCTTGAAAAGGATTATAACTTTTTCCTTGAGCGGAAAAAGGAAGAGATCTTAAAGAAGGATTAGAATGAGGAATGTGACCATTCCCAAAAGGAAAACCCTGAAAAGAGGCTGAACCACTAGCCATAGAAGTTATGGTTGTAGAAAGAACAGATGGAGTGGATAGATGAACCTAAGGAATTACACTAGAAGGCATTCCAAAGGCGAAATAACCATTGTGGGAAGAAAAATCTTGGTTGCACCCACTCGAAGATGGAATGGAAGAGCTAAATATTGTAGTACTAGGAGTGATGGTAGATATAGCAACAAAACCTCCTCCTTGAATTAAAAGAGGAGTATGTTCACTAGCAACACTCATAGTCGGATTCATGCTCTCAGCAGTGGTCATGGAAGGAAAATGACGATAAAACTAGGGCTTGTCGTCTTGTGATTTGGGGTCCCAACATACAAAAGAACGTCTAGATAATTAGGAGGAAGAGGTGAAGAAGGAGTCACATGTGACTCAGGAATCTCTTCAACCTCAAATTTGTCTTTTGATTGGAAGAGGACCCTAGAAAGGGCAGTGGTATCCCTATCCAAATCATTATTTGCACTAGGTCTACTTTGTGAGACTATAGCCTGATGCAGAGGATCAATATTCGTTGCATTCGTTGCTACTAATTGGAAATCACCAGCAGAGTTTCTCCTACACCTTTTAGAAGAAGGCTCAACACTCGTAGGTGAGAGCCCACGAAGCCTCTTGGACCGACGAACTAGTCGATCAACCACTTTCAATTACTATGATAACTTGTAAAGAGTCAAAAAATTACAAATATTTGGCAATCTATGAGCAAAGAACACTCACTGAAATATCCTAAAGATACAATCAATCAATCTACTTTTAGGTATTTCTGCTCTGGGTGATTAGGACCGGACACCAAAATACAAGAAAGTGATATAAAGGACGTTCCGAATATAGTTTGGGATAATTATGGCCGAAGCCTACTAGCGAAGATAACAAAAACAATTACGCTGACCTCCAATCAAAAGCCTTTTTCGGTGAAAGTACCCAAGCTTCGCAAGGGAAACCTCTAGAAGTACTAATGAGAGTGATGCAACGTCTACCTCAGGTACCACGGGTATTCCTCCTCGCAGTCACCTATGTGGTCCCGAGGAAAGGAAACTATGGACACCAGTTCGTATTGGTAGCCGGGCGGAACAGTCTTTGGTCGGGATCCAACAAGTCAGAGAGGGTATCTCTCTTTCCTGCCTTCACTCTCCCTCGTGCTTAACTCCCAGAAGAGAAGATATTTCCCGATCAACTTCACGATACTAGATTTCACTCTTTTAATAAACTTCTACGTTTTGAATTTAGAGTGGCCTTGGAGAGTTAACTCTTTGCTCGGCTATTGCAAAGCCCTAATATGACCAAGACTAGTTGATGTTGCGAATGACAAATCAAAAAATATTCTAGTTCATTTTAAATTAGGCACTTGATTTTAATGGCTTTTCTTTAGGTTAGGGGTAAAATGGAAGTGAAACTTTATGATGTTATGGATGCAAAAAAAACCAATAGAAAACCTAGCTATATGCACATGCAACTTTTTTTCTTTCGATGAAAAGTTATTTCTACAAGGTTCTACAAACAAACTATGAAAGCAAAAATTTGTTTTTCTTTTCTCAAAACACATGCTCACACATTCAAAATCTACAAAAAATGACTAAAAATGCCTACAGTGAAACTGTGCTAATGCAAACTAAATGTCTAATTTAAGATTCAAAAGACTACTCTAAAAACAAGCAAATGTGTTCCTTAAAAGAAACACGAGGCCAAACTTGACAAGAGGAAGGACAAATTCACTCACAAAATCTTCCTAAAATCAAGCAAATTCAACCTAATGAAAAGAGTTCACAATTTCTCAAAATGATAAAGAGACCAAAAACAAAACCAAAAAGGAAAAAGAAAGGCAACAAAACAATGTTTTTATCTTTTTCCTTTTAAGGACACAAAAGAGTTTTCGAGAAAGCAAAAACAACTAAAGGCTTCAAAATAAAATTCAAGCATAAAAGACCTCAAACTTCACAAGCCATAGATATCATAAGCATGATAAGACTTGGCATGTCAGGAGGCTACAAACTCAAATGAAATGATCTGAAGAGAAACATACAAATTCCAACAAACAATAAAGAATTCAAGAAAACCAAGAAAACTTTGCAAGATTGCAAGAAAAACTTTCTCAAAAATCAAGAAGAAACCAAGAAGAGTAAATTTCAAGAAACCAAGGCGAAGTCATGCAAAGGCTGGCTTATAAACGAATTGAAACCAATTATATGTTCCAAAGACTTAGAACAACTAAGAACTTCACCGAGAAGCCTTGAACCCAAACACAGAAACCAACACCTTACCAAAAAGCAAACCCTAGGCTGACTAGGTCTTTTCACAAAGAGAGACAAGAAATTGATAATCTGCAAGAAGCAGAACTTTCCAAGGTAATCAATGACTAAACAGAAGCAAGAAACATCAGGCAGAACCCCTTACTAGCCTCAACATTTAAAAAATTCAAATAAAACTAGGCATACTCGACTATGTAATGATAGACCCGCGTGTATACATGACTGTTATAAAGGAAACAGACGTATATGTGTGTTTCTTTGGACAAAATCACGTGTATACGTGACTGTATAGACTGAAATCCACGTATAGAGAAGTCAGTAAGGAAAAAATAAAAATTTAGGTCTAACTCTAGATTAGACTATTTTCCCAGGTTGCAGACAAGTCAAAGATATTGGAAAGACAAAGAATCAAACAAGAAAGCCCAAATCAATCAAGAAAACAACCTAAACTAGGAAATACTAGAAGTATTCCCCAATGGCTTCACCAATTCTTTTATGGGAATAATACACCCTAGGGTATGGGTTGAGCATCCCAACAGAGCAGAGGGCATACACCAATAAGAAGAAGACAAATAAGTAGTCTTTATACTTAAACTACTGAAGTAGGAAGAAGAAGTGTTGCCCGGAGGTCCTACGTTTGAGGTCGTTCCCGTAAGGTCCAAACCCTCTGCTTCCTCCAATGCCTTAAAACCTACAACTCATTAAAGAAAAGCATATACAACAACATTAATAGAAAGCATGTTCATGATATAAGTGTTAGATCATATAAGAATATAAGCATAAAACATGTAATCATACATCAATTAGATTAAACATGAATTAAAGCATTAAGATCTAATCATCAAGAACAATACATGGCTTCTTTTATTGATGACAACAAAAGAATATGGAAGAATACAACCTGATCCTTCTTCGACTCCAAGCGAGACCTTCGTCTGGATCCGTCCAACCCAAGCCTCAACAATCCTCTTTCAAAAGCATACACATGGATTCCATATAAAGGAGATGGACATCACAATGAGGAAATAAGAGTTCCCTATAGCTGGGAGTGCAGGAGGCACAGGGATAAAATCAGACTTGATTAGGGATAACTTGGATTTAATATCAATATTCTATCTCTCTCTCCCTTCGGCCTTCCCCATTAGGTGTATTTATATGACCTCAAAATAGTTTTTTCATTTGGGAAACAGTTGGGCCACGGGCTTCTGTAGGTACGCTTCCGGTGTAACTCGTAAACCCCACCCAAAAAATAGGGATTTTATATTTTTTTTAATATTTTAAATCATATATGCGGGTTGGGTATAGTTGAATTCACGTGTGCACACGCTTTTTATAGGGCAGAGTCGCATATGGAATTTAAAATAATGTTTTTAATATTTTTACCAAGTCTATGGCAAAGGGCTGCCCAAGCCATGACTCACAGCATCAAGTTTACAAAAAGGTGGTAAATGATGCTATAAAAATTATGGGTTCAAATTCTTTCTTTGTGAATTTATTTCTTTGTTTTTTATATTATATATATATTATTATATTTTATTCCCTTTTAATTATGAATAAATTCATGATAATAAGAGTACGTCTATGTACTTGATTGTCGATTGAGAACAAATATAAGGAAATACTTACAAAATTATGTGTTGTGTGTGAATTTGAGAAGGTGGTTTAACCAACAAACTTGAGGTTTGTGTCCATGTGATAGCAAGAAGACAAAATAGGTAACTATTTTATGTGAGTAATAGATCAATCTATGTAGAAAGATAAATTTTTTTACTATAAACAACTTCACTACTTTATGTCGACAAGATCATGTTAATATTGGATTGAGTAAATGTAACATTTTTTTAATGTCTAAACTGGAGCTACATTACATAAGTATTTTTGATAGAGAGATGAAACGATGGACCTATATAGTTTTAAGGAAAAAAACATTCTCTTTCTATTTCTTGCCACGAGTAATCAGTTTTGCATGTAACTATCTATTTAGTTATTTTTACACATTTCAAATACATATTATCATGCCTAGATGATGCAATCTAGATAGGTTCTTGATGCTCTCATGATTCTTTCAAACTAGCTTCTAGCTAGAAATACCGGTAATCTAAAGCCTCCATGTTCCCATGGTTCTTCTGCATTAGTTTTCAATTGCTAGAAATAATTTTAAGGCAAATATTAAGAAAAAAGGAAAAAAGAAAGACCATGTTGCAAACAACTTTGAACTATGGTATAATGATTAATAGTTAAAATTTTGATTTCTTCTTTCACCTTTCTTTATTATTCTTGAGCATCATATATGAAAGGTTTCCTTCTTTAACAAGTAATCTTGTGTTGGGAACTAGATCACTACTTTTGGAGGGGGGGGGGGTGAATCAGTGGTGATGGAAATTATAAACATTTTTTGCAAATTATTATTCTTTTACCATGCATGAATTCAAACACACAACCATAGATTAGAGCATCAAAATAGACAAGCATCCATAAAAGGAAGCAACACAAATAACACAATTATGTCTAGTGGAAAACCCTCTTTAGGGGGAAAAACCACATGTTGCTGCTACATTGCTCCAATATTCTATTAGTCAAGAAAATTATTTACATAGAGATATACATGGCTATTATCAAATGGAGACTATTTCTCATGCAGATCTACGAATTACCATCTACTGAAGGCCACCATGGTTACAATGCTCGCTTGGTTACTCTTGAACTATCAATTGAATCTACAAACTATGATCTACTAGAAGCCACCATGACCAATGAGCCTTGCCCAGTTTCAGCCGAACTATCCAACTACCATTGGATTGAGAAATCTTCTCACTTATATTGATTTTTCCTGAGTCACCCAACTCCACTCCTCTATGTGGTTCTCGTTTCAAAATATTTTAGACTCGAACCGGGAACTGATCAACATGAGCTCTATAACAATGTATCATCAAAGCAAAACCAAATACAAAATCTATAGCACAAGATGCAATCAAACTCTCCACACACTTCTACTAGTCCACACTTCACTTTCTCACTCGCTAAACAAATATGAAGGTTGAAACATACTTCATCTCACTATTGCTACAACTACAAACTATTGTAGAAATTCTACAATAGAATCCTCACACAACTTGCATATTCTTCTCCAAGCTCACACTTACTCCACACGCTAGAGTAATCAACCATACTAGCATTTATCTTCCTCCATTATATAAATGAAATCAACTACTCAACTCAATAATTACCAAGAACTACAGGACTTAAAAACTCTGTTCATATGTTATATTTGATCCAGATTCAACTCATTAACTCTATCAAACCACGAACTCCACTTTCGTTTTGATATCTTAAACTTTAATTAACTTCTAGAGGTCCCACAAACTTTTCTGACCATAAACCAAAAAATTTCAAATAAGAATGTTTTCGAAAGACAAAAATTAGCTCACTAACGCGAGAAATATGAAGAAAAACTCATGAAAATCCTCGTTCGCATGCGTGAAATATATCCATGAGACTAGGACATCACAGTTGCTCCCATAGGTCTATCTGCCAACAACTGGAGCTTTTCAGGCTCTCTGATAGGCTTGACTCCATGCGACTGGAGCTAAGGATGAAGAGAAACCATGGAACTTCAATATAGAACCTCTGTTAGCTGATGGAACAACATCTTCAGCATCTGAACACTCCTCCAAGCCTTTATGATAAGTCTGCAACTGATGACATAGGCCAAGAACTTTTGCAATGAGTCAGTGACATGCAAGGCCTAGTCTTCAAACCTCAACACCAAGACCAACACCTCCAACTCCTCAATAAGAAACCACAACATCTGTAAACACCTCATACACCTATAGCAACATCTCCAACTCCTGCAACAACAACATAAAGTCATCCAACTAACTCCAACACTGATAGAGGCAACTCCAACACAAGAAGCCATGACTAAACACATGTAGTAACATATCCATTGTCTCTAAGACATATAGAGACATATGCAACACCTAGAGCAGTACTCCAACAACATGAAGCAATAAAATATCGAACCAAGAACAACATGTCAACCTCAATCCAATCATCACATGTGAAATACATCTCTACTCAGTTGCCACAACATCATCTCCACTAGGTCTATTCATAAGTATGTTGACATCAATGCTAAGGAACAAGACCATCAAGCCAAACATCCATCACACATGCACATGGAAATCATCACCATGAACCTGTTGACATCAATGCCAACACTACAATCCCAACAAACTCCCCCTTTGGAATTAATTCAACCTCCACTCAACAAGTGAGGTTGATCTCCATATACTATCCACACTGAACCTGGAACTCCGAAACTGATTTCTATCCATCCAAATTCTCTCCCCCTTTGAAATCAATGGCAAAGGGTCATACCAACATTGAAAACAATGCCAATAATGTCTTGGATGAGAGAAGTGATTCCCCTATCAAGAAGCTCATCTTCCAATCATATCTCTGCCAGTGACATGCCATCTCTGAAACTGAACATGCTCCCCCTAAGCATGTAACAAAGATGCAAATACACTCTCTTTGTTGCTGAATCAATACATGTTCATGCTACAATTAGCCTCCTTTCCAAGTGCAAGAGACTAATCCTCATGACCATGACTCCAACTGACTTTGGACAATATATACCATGAAGTACAATACATACAATGCTTCATGGAGCAAATACATAGTTGTGACAAGTACATATAACTGACATATGACTCCTCTACACCTATCACCAACCATGACTCTATGGACCCAATTTTACATCATGTACCCAATATAGTGGGGCAACATCAAATATTATAAAATGAAACATGACTTGGACCCCCATTGACCCATACATAGCTGATGAAAAAACATATTAGATACCATGGTTCTCTCCATTAGCTATATGCCAATCAAGATAGAATAATAAAATTACATGGATTTTACAATTGCACACGAAAGTGCTCACCTTTATGCATGCCCAAAATATGAAATAACATGAGTAAATTGTATCAATGAGCATCAATACATGCTCCATATGGCAACAACAATAATATAATCCATGGCATATTCTAGTGTATGGCCCACTCAACACCTCGACCATCAACAACCCAACAATGAAGATCCTACAATAATATCATGAAAAACACTAGCAACCAACACCATGCTCCATAGATGCATCAACAAAAAAAACAACTAATAGCATCATCATGGAAATATATCATAGAGACAATGACAAATACATCCTCATCATCATAAAGCATCCTTGAGGCTAAACAATATAGTAGCATCAACAAATACATATCCTCTTCATGCTCTTTCTCTCCATACAATATCAACATATAATTCAGCCATATAAACCATATAAGGGTCATACATGATTCATCTAGAAGTAAAACATAAGTAATGAAGTACATAAGCTCTAGATGAGAGAACAAATCTCCAAGGCAATAGCAAGTATAATAAAGCATGTCATGAAATACTAGTATCATGCCAAGTTTTCCATGCAACCATACTATCTCTAGCAGTAACATCTTGCATCAAAAACATTGTCAAAGTTCTACAAATCCATTAGGAAGCACATATGCTCCCCCTTAATGTATAGTCCTCCATCACACCATGACCATGTGCATAAGACAACCATGTGGTTGTCATACCTCCAATAACATCACAAGAACTCAAAATGCAGCTGCTCCAAGAACAATCAATAACAATATAGCTAAAAGATAATCAATGAATGCTGCAACAAGGCTAATAGATATGTATTTTCCAATCATATACAATAAATACATTAGTTGCAAAAATAATGAGCGAAAAAAAATAAACACCAAGAATTAATCCTTGAAAAACATAGCTCCCCCTGAGCATGATATACCTCATATGAAGTGATCCGGATGATATGAAAGTGCATGAAAGAAATGAATCAGGCTGCCAACACCCCCCTTGAGACCATGTTAGTCTCATGCAAACTGCTACAGTCAAGCAGATATAACATGCAAGAATGGACTGCAGTGGAGATTGGTCTCTGCTTTGAATCTGATGAGGATGAGTACTCTCTTGGTCTCTTCTTACTCTTCACTCTTCCCTTAAACACATACAAATTATCTGGGGTCTATCAAACATTTGGATCACACTCAATATATTATGTTTTAGGGCTTCAATGGGCCAAACATCTTATGCATTTTTCCTCTTCTCACCAAGATTTTCTTTGCCGCTTCCTAATACTCTAGTTGTTTCAATACCTTCAAACACAACACATCCATCCTTGGTTTTATTGAGAAAATGAAATTTTCTCTTATCTCTTGACATATGGTGTGAGCATCTGCTATTTATATACCACACATCATCCACATCACAAGAACAAAGTGCGATGCCACATCTTCCTAGCTACTTTTTGAACAAATGACCTCAAAGATATAGACATCTTACAATTCTCAGCCATGTGCCAAAAATTATGGCACACATAACACTCTATATGACCAATATATGTAGCCAAAGGATATGATCTCTTGCTGCTCATATTAGACCTCTATCTTCTTATGCTAGATTTGTAATTAATGGCTTTATGCCCAAACATGTTACAAACAAAACAATGACCATTGAAAGAATTTGTAAAGAGGTATTCTTTTTTGCTGGTCATGTTGTTGCATAGATGTGTGCATTCTCATCCTACAAGTAGTTTCCACCTACCCAAAATTGTGACAGTTGAAGCACGCAATTGCATCCATCAAGGGGGAAAAGGAGTTTTGGTTTCTCCTTTGAAAACTGCCACCTCCAACCATAGGATCAAATGGTCTTCTAGATGTGAAAACTAATTTTGGTTTTTTGTTTTGTTGCTACTGGTGGATCTATTTTCTTTCTTCCTTTTTGCTGTTATTTTTTATCATATTCTTTGCTACATACTTCTTTGGTTATGCTTTTTCATTCTTTCTTGCATGAAAACTTGTCTCACCCTTTTGAAAATTGCTGCCAAATTTTCTCATTGGTATGGCGTTCATTGCTTTATCCAACTACTGGTCCTTTTACTCAAGATCCTTTCTTAATTTGTCATTCAAAACTGCAAGCACTTCAACATAATCCTTTCTATCTTTTTCATTGTTGCAATTGAATTCTTCTAATCTTTTCGATTCTTCCAGTTGTGTTCTCAAGATAATAATCTTTTCCTTGAGATTTTTGTCCTTTCCTTCACAAACCTGCAATTTCTTCTGATGATCCTTGCATACATCTATTACGCTACCAATCTCGGTAGAAAATTATTTAATAACAATCATGGTAGATTCATATTCATCCTTAAGGAGCAAATAATTACGATCATCATTTTCTTCACTAACCAGATCTGAATTGTTATCACCACTTCTATTAAACATATAACTTGAAAGTAAACCAATGCAGCTTATACCTTCAGATCTATTGTCCTCTTGTACAACTGGATCAACTGGAGTTTTTTTATTCTTATATCTCTTGTTCTTCTTCTTCTTTTCGCTGCTTTTCTCAAACTCTTCATCACTATTGTTGGAACTTACTCCAAATAATGTATGCAATTTGTCTCAAATTTCCTTGGGAGCTTTTAAATCTCCAACTTTCTCCAAATCTGCATTATAGAGATTTTCAAGAATAATTCACCTTGCTTGAGCATTAGCTTCTTATTTTCAGATGAAGGGAAATCATCATCACATCCTTCATAAACCAAACTCCACATGTTAGATCCATAAGAAAATAACTTATATTTCATAGTTTCTTGCCAAACCTTGAAATTTGCAGTAGTAAGAGAATAATTCCTTGAGAGTTCATTCTAATATATATATATATATATATATATAATTGTGAAATTCTGCCAAAATCTCCTAGGTCCACTCTTCAACAATCAAGCTGCAATTGAGATCCCTCTTTATTACCAAAATTTGGAAACTAGATCACTACTGGTGGGGGGTGAAGTAGTAATAAAAAAATTCTGCAAATTATTATTCTTTTTACCATGCATGAACTAAAACATAGAACCATATATCAGAGCATCAAAATAGACAAGAAACCATAAAATTAATCAACACAATGAACATAAGTATGTCTGGTGGAAAACCCTTTCTAGGTAAAAAAATCACCTGTTGTTTTTGGTTGCTTAAATATGCTATTAGTCAAGAAAATTCTTTACATAGAGTTATACATGTCTACAATCAATGGAGATTGTTTCTCATGCGGATCTACGCACTAACATCCGTTGAAGGCCACCACAATCAACGATCCTTGCCCAGTTACTCCTGAACTATCAATCTACTCTAAAAATTATGATTCGCTAGAAGTCACCATGACCAACGAGTCTTGTCTATTTTCTGTCGAACTATCCAACCACCATTGGATTGAGAAATCTACTCACTTATATTTATTTCGCCTGAGTCACTCAACTCCCCTCCTCTCTTTGGTTCTCGTTTCAAGATATTTCAGACTAGAACTAAGGAATGCTCAACATGAGCACTACAACAACGTATCATCAAATCACAGTCAAATAGAAAATATGTAGCACAAGATGCAATCAATATATCCACACACTTATACCAATCCACACTTCACTTTCTTATTCATTGCACAAATATGAAGGATGAAACATACTTCAGCTAATTGCTGCTACAACTGCAAACTGTTGTATAAAATATGCAAGACAATCCTCACATAATGCACATATTCTTCTCCAAGCTCACACTCACTCCACATGCTTGAGTAATCAACCATACTAGCATTGATCTTCCTACAGTATATAGATGAACTCAAGTGCTCAACTCAATAATTACCAAGAAGAATTGGGCTTCACAACTCTGTTCATGTGCTAGATTTGATTGGGATTCAACGCATTGACTTTATCGAACCACCAAATCCACTTGCCTTTTGATATATTCAAATTTAATTAACTTCTGGAGGTCCCACAAACTTTTCCAATGATAAACCAAAAATTTATGAACAAGAATGTCGCCGAAACACAAAAATTAGCTGACTAGTGCGAGAAATCCGAAGAAAAACTCGTGTAAATACTCGGTCACATGCATGACACTGGATCCATGTGAATAGAACATAACAACCACTCCCATAATCTTGTTTACCAGTGATTGGAGCTTTTCGCCCTCTTCCACATGCTTGGCTCCATGCGACTAGGGCTAAGGATTAAGAAATACCATGGAACTTCATTCTAGAACCTCTACCAGCTGATGGAACAACATCTTCAACATCTGGACACTCCTCCAAGCTTATATGACAAGTATACAACTGATGACATAGGCCATGAACCTATGCAACAAGGTAGTGACATGAAAGGCCTAGTCTTCCAACCTCAACACAAAGACTAAAACCTCCAGCTCCTTAAGCAACGACCACAACATCTCTAAGCACCTCCTGCACTTGTAGAAACATCTCCAACTCCTACAAAAACAACATAAAGTCATCCAACTGCCTCCAACACTGATAAAGACACCTCCAACACAAGCAACCACAACTCAACACATGTAGCAACATATCCAATGTCTCTAGGACATATACAAACACGTAAAACCTAGAGAAACACTCCAACCAACAACAACATGCCAACCTCAATCCAATCATCACATGTGAAATCTATCTCTACTCGGTAGCCACAACATCATCTCCACTAGGTCTAGTCATAAGTATGTTGACATCAAAGCCAACTAGCAAGGCCATCAAGCCAAACATCCATCACACATGCACATGACAAGCAACATCATGAACCTATTGACATCAATTCCAACACTATAATGCCAACATCTTGATCATTTATTCTAAGAACCAAATTATTTTTTATGATGTGACTTTCCTTGTTAATGTTCACTCTTCTACTCAACTTCAGATAGTGTAACATTTTGTTACACTAGAAAATGTACATTATTTTTGTTATTTGTCTTTTCCTATTTTTTATAATGCGTCTTTCCTTGTTAGTGTTCACTCTTCTACTCAACTTCAGATAGTGTAACCATTTTGTTACAGTAGAAAATGTACATTATTTTTTATATTTGTGTTTTAATATTTCTAGGGGCTTATTTTCTTGTTGGCCGTGGGGGGTGCACATGGGATTTTCTTATCAATGACCATCTTTATTATTTTGCATCCCCCTATTTTATTGTGGTGTACAGAAATACTTTTAACAAATTTGCTAAAATATTAGATGTGCTGATACTAATGTTTGTATGAATATACAAAGTGACATAAGCCTTGAGGATGGGATTCTCAAAGCCATTAAAAGGTTCACTAAGAATAGATTGTAGAGACATTAGGATGTTCTAGTAGGTTAGGATCCCACCCTATTTGAAGGAAGAATATGAACACAACATTTTCTATGACACAACCAAGGTGGATAATAATCATTGTTTCAAAGGATTCCAATGCTCATGAGTTCAATTGGTAAGTAATGCAATTGATACAAAAACACATCATTTAGGCAATAAATTAAGATATATTCAATCTGAACAATTTAAACAAATTTCATTTGCAATAACTTAGGGCATATAAAATTATTCAATGAAAGTAACTTGGATTTGAGTAGTTATTTGGAGAAGGGATTAAAAAAAAGTTATAGATACACAAGAGTAAAAGTTTACATCACATTGATGATATATTGGTATATTCTAAAAATGAGGAAGAACATGCTGAAAATTTAACAGCAGTGTTGAGGTTGTTGGAAGAGAATCAATTGTATGCTAAGCTCATCAAGTGTAGTTTCTTTCAGAGTGAGGTACACTACTTGGGACATGTTATCTCCAAGGAGGGAATTGCAGTAGATCTAAAAAAGATAAGAGGCATCATGGAGTGGGTAGCTCCTAAGAGTGTGGACGAGGTGATATCTTTCATGGGTTTGGCAGGCCATTATTGGAGGTTCATCTGGAACTTCTCGCAAATTTCTTATCCTATCACATCATTGCAAAGGAAAGGTAAGAATTTTGAATGGACTGAGGAGTGTGAGGCTAGCTTTGAGAAACTCCAGCAATTGTTGATACATGCACCAGTGCTACAGATTGCAGATCTGGACAAAGAGTTTGTGGTATGCACAGATACTTGCAAGAGAGGACTTGGTGTAGTCCTTATGTAGGATGGACAAGTGGTATGCTATGAGTCCCGGAAACTAAACAAGAATGATCAGAACTATCCAACACATGATTTGGAGTTAGCATCGATCATACATGCCTTGAAGATGTGGAAACACTATATTATTGGCAGGAGATTTGTATTTATGAGTGATCACATTGGGTTGAGGTATTTGTTTGACCATCTAAATCTGAATGCCAAGCCAGCTAGACGGTTGGCCACAATCATTGAGTTTAATTTTTAGATCAGGTACAACAAGATAACAGGGTGGCATATGCTCTTAGCAGATGGGTACTGGTAAATCACCTGGCAGCTATGAGCTCCTTTGGGACGAGCTTATAAGATAAGATCTTGCAAGAAAGTTAGTAGGATGTCAGGTATATGGAGATTGTGCACAGGTTGTAGTAGGATACTGCTATAGGTACATGTGCAGGTATATTTATAGGTAGTGGAACAGGTACAGGTGGAAGTACTGGTACATGTACATGTACAGGTATAGGTGCAGATGCACAAGGTATGGATTGTTGTCTTACAACAGATGGCTTGGTCAGGTTCCTAGACAGGATATATGTACCAGATAACAGTGAGCTCAAGAAGGTGATCTTAAGGGAGTTTCACGTGAAACCTTATTCAAGTCACCCAGATTTTCAGAAGACATTAACTGTAGTGGAGATTTTACTATTGGTTGAATCTGAGGAGAGATGTAACAGAGTTCGTGGCTAGATATTTCCACTGTCAACGAGTGAAAGCAGAGTGTAAACATACAGGTGTATTGCTACATCCAATTGTGATTCCAGAGTGGAATTGGGAGGCCATTTCCATGGACTTCATTACAGGTTTGTTGAAGATAGTGAGACAACATGATTCCATTATGGTTATTGTGGACAAGTTGACAAAGGTTGCACACTTTATTTCAGTTAAGCCTACATTCTCAGCTAACGATGTAGCACAAGAATTCATCAGAGATGTGGTTAGATTGCATGGTGTTCCAAAGAATATTGTGTTAGATAGGGATGCAAAGCTCACTTCCAAGTTTTGGAAGGAGTTGTTTGCAAGTTTGGGCACAGAGTTGGCCTTCAACACAACTTATCATCCATAGATCAATGGACAGATAAAGAGGGTCAACAGGATATTAGAGGACATGTTGAGAATGTATGTGATACATTAGCAATGGAAGTGGGAAGAGTACTTTCCACTGGTTGAGTTTTCGTACAACAACGATTATCAAGAGTCACTGAGGATGAGTTCTTTTGAAGCATTGTATAGGAAGAGTTGTAACACTCCCATTAGTTGGAGTGATCTGGTTAAGGCATTAATTGGACGAGATATGTTGGCAGACATGGAACATGAAATGTAGGTAATAAAGAAGAATCGAAAAGCAGCACAGGATAGGCAAAAGAGTTATGTGGACAAGAATAGGTTGTTCAAGGAGTTCCAGGTTGGGGAACAGGTGTACTTGAGCATCAAACCAAAGAAGAGCTCCTTGCGGATTGGATCATGTGCCAAGTTAGAACCATGGTTTTGTGGACCCTTCAACATTATTGAGAGGATTGGGCCAGTAGCCTATCAACTTGCACTGTCTCCGACAGTGAAAGTCAATGATGTTTTCCATGTATCTTTCCTTAAGAAGTATGTTAAGGCTGTTGATAATGTGATTGACTAGTCTGTATTGCAGGTGGAGTGAGATAGAGAATTCAAGCTAGAGCCTCAGTGTATATTACAGAAAAAGGTAATCATGCTCTGGAACCAAGCAATCGAGAAAGTTAAGGTGTAATGGAAGCACTTTGGGCTCGATGAAGCTACATGGGAGATGGCGGATTAGATGCGGGCTATGTATCCTTCCTTTTTTACCAGTAGAGGCAAAGAAGTTTTGGATTGGTGTTTTGGTGTGATTTTGGTATATGTTTTGATGATGTTGGTTTATGTATATGGGTGTAAATACCACCACAAGCTGTGTTATAAAGCTCCACTATGCGGTATGTTGTTATGGTGTCATGTTATTATGTTGTTATGTTGGTTCCTCCTTAGCAGGATTATCCTTGTAAATACTACATCGAGATAAGTTATAAAACTCCATCGGCAATATATTTTGCTTACAACAGTTTTGTGGTTATAGGTGTTGTTGAACACCGAGGGCGGTGTTCCACAAGGGGGGGGGGGATTCTGTAAGAACCCTGGTGAAAATTCCATGTAATAAAAGTAAATAAAGGCAAAATAATAACCATGGATGATGGGACACTTATTCCAAGCTGAATGTTGAGCAAAATCCTAGTAATGGGGATTACTTGTGATTGTTTATGGCTAAGGAAATTGGCAAAGGCATTGGCTAAGGACTTGGAAAGGAAAATTGACATTTTTTGGCACACTTATTTATGAAATAATGGAAATTAGGAGAAAAGGAACGTGAAAGGTCACAGGTTGCATGTGAGGAGGAAAATGAAGAAAATAGAGGCCTTATTGATAGAAAGGCTTTTGAGGATCAATTGGTCATCTTTTGTTAGTTTAGTTTTAGAGCTATCTCATACTCTTGGAGACTTAGAGTTTTCTTGGAGCACTCTTGAAGGGTGTGGCATACTTGGATTTTTGGAGCAAGAAGGCAAAGGAAGAGAAGGAAAGCGTAAAAGGGCATCGATATCAACAACTACATAAGATTTTCTTGCAGGTAGCAAGTTGCATGTATGTTTCCTTCACTAGTTTTAGCATGCATGGTATATGCATGTGAATTTTTAGTTGTGATATGTCATTGGCATGGAGGATGGTCGGGATTGAAAGTGGATTTCCTAGCCTTGCCATTTGCTGGATAGACATGGTGATTATGGTTTACTTTCATTGTTTTTTTTGTTGTTGGTTCTCATGTTTCCTTAGCTGGGGTTGAGTTATTAGTCCTGGAAGCCCTGTAACAACTTGGGTTGAGTTACTAGTTCTGGAAGCCTTGGTTGGAAAAATGCTTTAGAAGCCCTTGGTGGGTTGAGTTACTAGTCCTGGAAGCCCTAGTTAGAAAAACGCTCTAGAAGCTCTGAATAAGATGTGGGTTGAGTTACTAGTCCTGGAAGCCTTGGTTGGACAAATGCTCTAGAAGCCCTGTAAGGCTTGGATGGAGACCAATCTGATGATGGTTTTGTGATGTCTGACCATGAGGTGGGATCACCATTTGATGGGTTGAGGTGGATGGCCTCTGGAAGCCCTTGATGAATTTTGATTGATGTGTTCTATGAGATCCCTCATTCATGCTTGGAATATGGCACAAAGGTGAATGGATGAAGAGAGATTTGGCTCAACCATTCTACGGCCGGGTGGAACGTGGAAGTCCCATCCCGGGTTTGGATTTTGCATCATTAATGAAAGGTTATTTCTCCTTGTATTTCTATGATTATTTTGATGGATTGTATGTGGTCTATATGACTATACTTTCATGAGTATTTCTGCTGCTATTATGCTGGTTATGCATGTGTTTTATGTCAACAACCATGTGTGGCTCTCATCATGTTTTTACTTGTAATTGAATGATCAATGTATCTATGACCTAATTGATGGAATGGCAGTTGATGTGTTGAGGCATCAATGGTTCTTAGTGATTCTCAGCTAAGTATGAGACCCCTATGCTCAAAATTGTTAATTACACCTGTAGATTACACATTTGCAATATGTTTGATGAAATGCCTATCATGGCTAGTAGGGGCCTAGTTAAGGTCTTAAATAAGTATTTGCTTTAATACTATTGTTTCCATGTTATTTTATTGATTTGAAGAGATGGTTCAATTCTCGGCAGTGAGCTGGGCTATGGGCCTGAAAAAGTGGCTCAAATCCCGGAGTCGTTGGCATATCATTGGCAACTTTGGTCTCTGGTCACTGGCAAGCAAGTTTGTGAGAACGAATTTGGATTTCTAGTCGCTCCCTTTCCTATAGAATGAGAGTGACTATGGCCTAAGAGATCCAGAACATTAGTGGGACCCAGGGATAGGTTGTCTGAGTGTCTAACATATCTCTTGAGAGTCCTGTAGCTGATAATTAATGTTTGTATGGTGTATTTTCGTTGGTTCCAATTCCTTAACGTGACTTAGGAGGTCGAATCATATCATAGTGGCCTCCCATCGCATGTTTACCCCAGTTGGTTGGTTGCTGGTGTTGTAGCGGTTACAACCACCCTCCAAAACTTTGCCTTCGCTAAATTTTGGAGCCTTCCTCCTCGAAATCTTAGCAGCCATCTTGCACTACTCGGGTACTTGTGTTTTGTTCGAGTTTATCTTTCGCTTAACAACTTGTGTTCACTTACTCATTTCGTTGACTAACCGGAAGCTGACCCAACACTTGGTTCATAACCAGTCTTGTCTTGTCTGGGAAAGCTATGCCATCCTAGAGGGTAGCTGCCTTGCACTCATGAATTTTGCAGAGCAGCCCAACAAATGCCTTGCACTCAGAAATTGCGCAGAGTAGGCCAACCAACCTTGCTCTAGAAAATTGCGTAGAGGAGGCCAACCAACCTCGCTCTGGAAAATTGCATAGAGTAGGCCAACCAGCCTTACTATGGAAAATTGCGCAGAACTTAGCCAGGGCCACTTAGCTCAGACACAATGCAGAAGCTTCCTTTCCGTTGTTGTCCGTTGCATGTGACAGTAGGTTTCTCGGTTCCCTCAAGAATAACACAATTCTTCCTTGCGTGCATGGCAGATTTTCTTGAAAAAGAAAAAAACAAAAATCGAAAAATCATCCTTAGATTTTAGGGATCTATTTTTAGCAACTGGGAGTTACACACAAAATCAATTTTAGAAACTTTCCGCCAAGTGTCACTTTTTCCTAGATTTGTGGCATGCGTGTCATAAACCCTAAAACTTCTAAATATATTTAAATGATGCCGAGGAGCTCATTCTTCAGATCCAATCTTGGAGCTCTGACATTCCCGAGGCATCTAGGAGCTTTCGGCACAAATTTTCCGAGAAAGTTTTGCTTTTCATGTCTTTTGCCCCTTTTTTGTCACTTTTGATTTAAACAACGTAAACTTTGAAATGAGAATTGATACTGTTATCCGTTTTGTAGAGATAGCAAAAAAGTGACCCGATTTTGAAAAGGGGTGATGCAGAACACATGTTTTTTTTAGAGCATAATTTTTGGCACTATAAATTTTTTTATGTACATTGCTTTTTAGAATGGTAGTGATTTTGATGTTGATTTAAAAAAGTGGTAATTCTACACTACATCCTTTTTTTAAAAAGGTTTGTTTGTTTTTTTTTTTTTGTTTTATAATGTATGAAATGTAAATAATTATTTTGTAAATTTAATAATTTTTGAAGTGGTCTTCTTCTTCATATATTCTTGTTTTTATTTTTTTTGTAGTGAGGTTTTTATTGTTTTGCATATTTAAAGAAGAAGGTCGATACTTTGCATTTTCGATATTCTACATATTTATACATCGTTAATTAAATTTTCAATTCGCATGAAATAACTGTCTCTAAAAAACATATATAAGAAAGACAAAAATAAAAAATAAAAAATGTTATTTTTTTTTT
>APFE031649966.1:0-29098 GCA_000404065.3 Pinus taeda | reverse complement strand
ACATGAAGATGTTGTAATCGGGTTGTTTCCTTATACCTTGCGAGGATCTACTCGAACTTGGTATTTTTCCATTCTAGCATGCTCAATAAGGGACTGGGACACTTTTGAAGAAGTATTTCTTGCAAAATTTGGTGGTAACGGGACCATAGTGTCCTTAATCAATGATCTTTCTAAGTTAAAAGAAAAATTAGATGGAAGGATCAAAGAATTCAACTCTAGATTTAATAAGTTACTAAACAAAACCTACAGTTGATGTACAAATAGAATGGTACATATCCTCCCTTGCTTCTAATATCACGATTTTTGTAGATAGAACCAATAAGGCTACCCTTGTAGAAAACATGAAGGAAGCTCTGTCTATAGAAAGAAGAATTATTTCTTTAGAAAAGAGGTCACAAAGAGACCAAGAGAAGTAAAAAAATGTAGCATTCAAAGATGATTCAAAAAAAAAATCTCTAAAGGATCCTTTTGATCTTGAAGGCCTTCAGAAAGTGTTAAAGACCATGTCCAATGAAATGGTCGAAATCAAGAAGAAAGTTGTAGAATTTTCTGCTCCCAAGAAACCTTTTCACTCATTTAAAAGAAACCCTTCTTCTTCATTGCAACCACCAAATATTATTTCAAACATTGAATCAGATTAAGAAGCAGAAGAAGTCTCACTAGCCAAAGAGGAAGCTGAAACAAAGGAAGAATTTGAATAAAATGGAATGTGGAATTTCATTCTACCAGCTGAAGAGGAAGAACAAGTTATACCAGTAACTGTAAAAAGTAAAAACTCTCTGGATATGTCTATAACAAATTAGAAACAGGAAACTTCTACTCCTGTAAAGGAGAAAACAATAAGTAAGAAGTTTAAGACTAGTCAAACTGATAATGTAAGAAATTGGAAAGTGTTTAATAATGATGCTGATATAATCAATTTCCTTACATCAGAAGGATCTTAAGAGGAACAAATCATAGATGAACGTGAGCATTACTTGCAAATCAACCATAAACAAGATCAAAACCTGATCCCAAAGTTTGTAGTTAAGATGGAAGACCTCTATGATTTAAAGGACAGATTTAAGAAAATTACCAACTCCAAAACTCAAAGTTCTACTCTAGGATTTGAAGTAGTAAACCTAGGTTAAACTAAAAGACCTCAAAGTGTCAACCTAGGTCTTGGTTTGCCATCTGAAGAAATAATATCATTCATTAAGTTGTTGAGAACATATAAAGGTGTCTTTGCCTGGGATTACATAGATCTCAAGACCTATGATACCGATGCAATTCAACATACCATACCAATGACTTCTAATGAAAAGCCAGTTCAACAGAATCTTACGAAAATTCACCCAAACCTTGAAAGTCAAATAAAATCCGAATTGAACAAGATTCTGAAAGCCAAATAATCTTTCTTGTTAGACACTCAAAGTGGGTATCAAATATGGCCCCTATGAGGAAAAGGAACGGTGATATTAAGATTTGTATTGATTTTAGAATCCTGAATAGAGCTTGTCAAAAGGATAACTTTCCTTTGCCTACCATGGAGAAAATATTGCAATAAATTGTAGGTTTCTAATTAATGTATTTTCTAGATCGATTTTTAGGATACAGTCAAATTCATGTACATCCATATGACAGACTGAAGAAAACATTCAGGACCCAGTGGGGGACATATGCTTATTAGAAGATGAATTTCGAGCTCATTAATGTAGGTGATACATTTCAATGTGCTATGGATATTTCTTTTCAAACGTATGATGAATAAATTAGTTGTTATTTACCTAGATGACATTAGAGTCTGTTCTAAGGATAGAAACAATCATTTAAATGACCTAAAACACATTTTTGAAAGATGTAAGAAATATGGCATTTCTTTAAATCTCAAAAAACCATATTTTGCTTTACCGGAAGGCAAACAACCTGGATTTATAGTGTCCAAGAAATGGATTTATATTGATCCTGATAGAGTCTAGGAAATTAAAAACATTCCTATCCCACATAATAAAAAGAGCATGCAATCATTCCTAGGCCAAATTAATTTTGTAAAAAGATTTGTTCCATATTTTTCACAGATTGTCCTACCCCTTCAAGTAATAATAAGAAAGAATGCAGTTTTCAAATGGGGTAAAGATGAAAGAGAGTCATTTGAGTTGATCAAAAAATCCATTATCAATGCTCCTTCTTTAAGAACTCCTGACTTTCTCAAACCTTTTGTGTTATACACTTTTTCATCTGATACATCATATGTAGCAGTTTTAACACAGATGAATGATCAAAATATAGAGGCACCCATCTCTTTTTTCAGTTCCAACTTGCAAGGTGCCGATTTAAACTATTTAGCTATTGAGAAACAAGCTTTTGCGGTTTTTAAAACCTTCAAACATTTTAGAGCTTTTCTTCGAAGAGCCCATAGAAATATAGTAGTACCTTACCCTGTAGTAAGGCAATTATTTATTCAAAGAGTAGGGGAGAAAAGAGCCAATTGGGTTACTGCACTTCAAGGGTATGATGTAGAAATCCGGCCAGCTAAAATTGTTAGGGGCCAAGGTTTTTGTAGGATGCTAACTGGAGCTTCCCACTTATCAGCAGAAGAAGACCAAGGTAATGAAGTGAAAATATCAAAGGTAAGCCTCAATAATGTACAATCACAGTATGTTGATTTGAAGTTTTATTTTAAAAATGGATATGCTCCTATGCATCTGAATTATAAAACAAAGCATTCTTTAAGGTTAAAATCAAATCAGTATGAATTAATTGATGACGTATTGTTTACAAAAAACTATGATTCAGTATTATTAAGATGCCTAGAAAAATCTAAAGCTAAAAAGGATATGCAGGAATTACATGATGGACCAGCTAGAGGACATTTCGGAGGAAACACCACAACTCACAAAATCCTACATGCAATTTATTATTGGCCAACAATATTCAAGGATGCACATGAATATGAAAGAAAATGAAAAACTTCTCAAATTGCAGTCGGAAGAGAAAATAAATCAGCGTTCCCTTTACAGCCAGTCAATATCCAACAGCCATTTGAACAATGGGGATTACATATAATTGGTGAGATTGTTCCTAACTCTTCCAAGTAGCACAAATACATCCTTACAACTATTGATTATTTCACAAAATGGGTAGAATCTATCCCACTAAAGAGAGCCAATACAGAAAATATTAAAGATTTCATTGATCAGTACATAATTACCAGGTTTGGCTTACCCACAATTTTAATGTTTGAAACTGCATCTTATTTCTCTGGAAATACAATGGTAGAATTTTCTTTAAAGCGAGATTTCAAATTAAAGTATCCAACCAAGTATTATCCACAAGGTAATGAATTAGCAGAATCAACAAACAAAAAACTTATCAAAATCATCAAGAGGACTATAGACCAAAATCATAGGAATTGGCAGAAAGCATTGACATTTTCCTTTTGGGCAGACAGAATTACAGAGAAGGCCTCCATCGGTTCTTCTCCTTTTGCTTTAGTTTATGAAAAATAAGTTGTTCTCCCCACAAACATAGTAATCCCATCTCTCATCCTAGTGCAATTCATTGATGAAAGCCATTCATCTTCTCTTCAAGAAAGACAACTCCAAATTCTTAAGTTTGAAGAAGAAAGAGAGAAGGTTAAAGCAACCCACTTCCGTCATTAGCAATTAGTCAAAGCCTCTTTTGATACAACCTCTTCCAATCATAAAACTTTTGAAGTAGGTGATCTGGCTTTGAAATGGGACAAATGACATGAGGAAAAAGGTAAGCATACCAAATTCCAAAGACTATGGCTTGGCCCTTTCCAAATCATTGAGAAAATTGCCAATCAACATTTATTTTACAAGACTGGTAAGGTAGGATGGATTCCTTGCCCGTTAATGGGAAAATTATGAAAAATAATTTTCCTAGAAGATAAAATCTTCTAATTTTGTACCATATCACCTTTAATATTCTTAGGGAAATAGAGGTTAAGTAGTATTTACTTTTGGCTTCTCAAAATAAAATCTTTGATAAATTTTCGATTTTTCAATTCCATAAGTAGGAAAAGTTAAAGAAATAATTAGGACATTTGAGTATCAAAATAAACTTTATTTCTTTGGAAAAACTTGACCTTGCTAAAACATTTATTTTATGAACAAGCTCTTATCTTTATAAAGTATAGATGTTTTGTTATCGGTGAAGAAAAAAATCTTTAACCTAGTAAGGAATTTCAAGAGATAAGTATCTCAAAACTCTATGATTATCATCCAAAACTCTTAAAAGGGCCAGTGATTCACCCCATCTGATAAAATTTTCCTTTTTTGAGAGTGTAATTCTAAAATATGAAAAACTTAGAAGATAATAAGTCTCATTATGAGCTTGTTTACCATGATCATAGGGGAATAATTAAACTAATATTACCAAAACTGCATACCAAAACAGGGTAGTAGCCAATGATCTAATCAATCAAAAGACAAGGGATCTCATCAAGAGCCATCTTGTTTAGTTTAGTTACAACTAGTGAATGACATTGTCATTACTAGGTTACCAAGCCTAGACAATGTCTTTTAAGGAACTTAAAAAGAAATATTATGTAAGAAAGAAAAAGGACAAGATCCAAATGAGATTGAAAGCAAGTGAATATCATTTTGAATTTTGAAAATTTATTTAGATGGGACAATGATTCATTGTTGGTTAAAATATAACCCTGTTGAGGCTATAAGCACCTACTGGCAGCAAACACTTTATCTCTGATAAATGAGTAAATAATAAAAGCTAATCTGTGGAAGACAAATGCTATATCTCTTTAAATCTTAATATTTACTGATGCAAACATTTATATTTTTATGACTACAAGAGAAAAGTAGTTGAATAAATAGGTTAAGTAAGTGATTCTGATTCCAGAGAAATGTTTTCTAGTTTATAACTCATGTAGTTATTATTCCTATAACTCTTCTAATTTTGAAATTTCTAGAAATTTCTGAAAACCATCAGAGATAACTGGTTCTCCCAAGTGAATCTCTAATTATTGTACTATGTAAAAACCAACCTATTTATATATAGTAATAGCTAATATTAGACATATAAATGGGGACCCTTTAGATTTTTAGTCTTTGAAAAACAAATCCTAACTCTAAGAAATTGCCTTGAAAACTCTTAGAAAACAACCCAAGATTAGGATCCTTATTGCAAATCTCATTTCGCATTTTTCGTGTAAACACCTTTAAGTAAATCCTAAATTGAAATATACGATCAAACCTACCACTATGATATTCTGATCAAAACACCTTGAGAATTCGCAATCACACTTCACAAAAATCGCAAATAAATAAGCCATGTCATTGTTTCATCCTTTAATGATTTGCAAAATGCAATATTGTGATATTCACATCACATTTCACATTATAAACACACAAAGCTATATTACATCATTTAAAAGTTGTGATGCACGAATAAAGCACCAAGTGTGTGAACTAATTGTGTTAAGGAAAGGTTTGACATGGTAATTAATGTTTAGTAGCGCAAGGAGAAGTAATGATGTTTCAAGTTATGTATAGTTAATGCTTAATATCTCATTTGAAATCATCCCATGATTGAAATTCATTTCAAAATTATTTCATCCTTAATTTCCCTATATCATCTACAATGATATATCTCTTCCAGTTCAGGCAGGCTTGAAAATACATGTAATTGAAAAAGGTGATGCAAAAATAGAAAAAGCAGAGCACTAAGGAGTGTGAGCTATCAGAAATGTCTCCTATATTCTCTAATACAGTATGCAGCACCAATGGGGGAGTACCAACATGGGAGGTCATATACAACAGACTTGAGGATGAGCGTCCCAAAGATACCGACGTAAACGCAACAGTCGACTCAACATAACCTTCGGGAGTCCAATTCCAAGATGTTGCATATTCTTTCCTTCACAAAATAGGAGCAAGAGAGAAAATGCTCCCATATACTCATAGCGTTAGGTGGGTGGTGGAAAACCTCACTATTGAAGATAGGCAACTCAAAAACTAAAGAATGGAACTCATGGGGTCATTCAAAGCTGAAGACCTGAAGAAAATGTACCTTATACATGACCCTCAGGACATATATGACACCTCATACCTTGTCAACTTTGAAAATAAAAAAGAAGAACCTTTCAGGATGATCTAGGGTTGGAGGGTACTAGAGAACAAGTTCAAATTTGATAAAATAGGTATGTATCCTATAGCCTCTTTGGATAACCCCTACAACTACATAGCTACTATATTATGTAGGCTATACAAATTACCTAATAATGCTAAGTTTTCCATAGAACGGATTCCTTTGATTGATGCCTATGTCAATTTCCACATTATGAATTGGGCCACTGTCCTATCCAATAACCTAGCCACTATCATCACCGAGTATCATCAGAAGAGATATTCCTCCTCAGAAAAACTTCCTCCATTATATTTCAGTGCCTACATCATGGATGTCATCTTTTTGGACACTAAATTTCCAATCATGGAATGGAAATGGACCATGCAGGACCCCTACCCTATCCATCTTAGTCATAAACATATTTGGGAATCCCATTACATACCTCATTTTTATAAAATATTCCATGTCGTTATTTTTCCATTGCATCAATTAATTTTTAATAGGAAAGCCCCCAGTTTTCCAAAGAGGCCGCTAGAGACCTTCTAGTAGTGAGCAAGTATTTTGTTGAAGAATGGTTTGCATACATCAAGCTTTTTGGCAGCACAATAGACCCAATTGTCCTCCCTTTGTATGTCTCTGATAAATTATTAGCAAGAGAAATAGCCCACCAAATTATGGGAAAAGGGTTGACCAAAGACCTAAAAGAAAGCAAGAAGTCATTATGGCCATCTTTTCCTATTCGGTGTGGTTCCTTTTCATTAGATAATTTTTTACCATGCAACCAAAGAGTTAGTAAGCCTAGAAAGCCTCAGGCTCCATACTTTGCCAAAAAGCCAATTCAATCCACACAAAATAGCACATAACATTACTACTAAAGTAAGGATCAAGCCTTATAATCATGAGTCTAATAATTCTGAAGACCTTTTACAGTCAGCTGAATCCTTCAAACAAGTGTTCGAGTGGGTAAGGGAAAATATGAGTCGTGAAGATTTTGAAAGCTTTCAAGAGTTCAAAAACAAAAGGCTCGAAATAATTCTACTACATTTGTTAAAAATTGAGGACAAGCCTACACCCAGTGTGGCTGTCAACAGTGAGGGACCTAATTCTCACATAGAGTCTTAAGTGGGTATAGGGAAAACATTGGATATAGGGGGGCCCAAGACACCGAGAATACAAACAAATCCAATAGGAGGTCAAACAAAAATCATGATACAAGCAGCCCACCTAAAGATATCAGTTATGAGATGAAAAGCAACAGTTTGGAATAGGACTGGGAGAAATTCAATAAAAAACTACAAAACACTCCCAAGACAATCGATACCCAGGAAGGAGTATCAAACTCCTCTGCATATTTAGAAAAATACAGAGTCTGAACTGATGGATGAGCAAGTGACAATGTGTCAACAGACTGAAATCATTCTTGCTTTGCCCACATTGGAAATTGTCTTAAAGGTGACTCAAATCCCTCCTCTAAATGTGTTATATAGCCCATTGCACAAGGCTTTAGTTAGAAGACAAAGGAAAAGAAGGAGGGTAGAAACACCTGGAATCCCATCTGGGAATGAACCAATGGACATATTCTGGAAGGACATTCCTTCCAATCCAGCTGAAAACTTGACCAGAATGTCATAGTTTACAGGGGCATATGCAACTTACACCATGGATAAAGCTACCGAGATATCTATTTTGTTGAAGGAAAAGGAAGAGAAGATTGCACAATTCGAGCAACAACTCGAAACAGAGAACTCAAGTGTGAACAGGTAGGCTGCTAAGAAGCTAGCCCAATTGCAACAAAACATGGAGGTGTTGAAGCCAAGCCATGAAGCAGACATATTGGCCAAAAAATGCAACTCCAAGACTTGCAGCAAGCCATGGAAAAATATAAGGATGTTCTTATTGTCGAGGAATTCTTCAAAGAGGCACTAGAGATAAATTCTATCCTATTAAACTAGCAAGAATAGTTTTGCCAAAAGATGTCACATATCGCTCCTTATCTGATCACCAGTGACCAGCTAATGGATAAGGTGATTTACCAAAGAACTGAATTTATTGATCTAAACACAAGAATATCATAATTCATCGAGTGGAAAGAAATAGAAGAGGGAAGAAGAGCTAATCTGCCTGAGATCGAAGAGACACATAAGGACATTTTATTCACGGATTGGGATGCAAGGAACAAACAAGCTAAATTAGCAATGGTAATAGTAGACAGGGTGTCAAATAACATAGTAAAAGGTGAAGGAAGGAAACCCGAAAGAACTGCCCGATTTAACTGACTTGCATAAAAGCTGGAAGGAAAGAGCAGAAATCCAAAGGGAAGCAATCAGAAAGATAACAAAGACTGACTGGGAGGTGTATTAGCAATACCTTGTCAAGCCACATAGCCAAATCATGACCCTTAACTGCTCACTCCATTCAACTCAGCAGATGATGCCACCTCTCACAGATGCTACTTTCGTAGGACAGGTCAGAACATAGTTTGGGCCACCTCCTCAAGTCAAATTGATGGCTGATATATGCGATTTAAAAGCCAAGCTGGTAGACAAAAAATCATTAACATAGCCTTTGCTCATAAAGTCACTGTTATTTTTAGAGTTATTTAACTAGTTAGGAGGAAGGTTGTTTGAAACCTCCTCAAATTTTTGTATAATCTATTTTTGAACATTATTTAGAATCGTATTTATACCCTTCTCATGCATTTAGAGAAGGGTCCAAAATTTCATCAAAAATATTTGCAAAGAATGCAATTTTATAATTTTGTGAATTCTTTGGTGAAATTATGGAACATGATCATTTCTTTTAAATATGAGACTACTTTCCTTTGTTAACGCACTATTGTACACTTGGAAGATAACTTTATCTAAAGAAAGAAGTTGATCTATGTCACTAGTCAAATGTGTAGAACTTCACACATATGGTACTTCTATCTTGTATGATTAGTTTTGTTTATGTTTAACTAGTGATAACGCTTTATTTTCATGAATTGCATATGAGATATGTTCTTTCTGTTAAGCGTTAATTGCACTATTGTATGATGCCTAGCTGAAATTGTTTATTTTCATATATAAATCATCATATATATGTGATATAGTTTATACACTTCTTTAACTAACTATTTATTCAATGAAATTATCCTTATATGTTATCACCTATGTTTTATACGTGATTGATCTTTGTGATCACATGTCAAACAAATATATTTTTAGATCGCATATCACACATAAATAATCAGGTTTATATTTTAGTAGGTTTTCTAGATATTTGCATGATAGAATAGCTCATTTAGCTATCATTATCCTATTACAGTCGTTTGAAAACCACCCACTCTCATTTTAAAATGCACATTCAGAAACTATTCCCATCATCCTGAGTCAGAGCCACCACTTTAAATGGAAGAGGAGCTATCTTATGGTCTGGACCACGTGGTTATCGCCCATGTTGGAGCACTAGAAATCCAAGGCTTCAACATGACACATCTCCTTACTTAGTTTTAAATGGCTAGCCAAAGTTGTACTAACTGGTTTTTCATTCTACATAATAAATCTTTCCAACACCTTTTCTATGTACTCATTCTCTGACAATGTTAATTTGTGATTTTTCCTATCTCTAGTTATTCTCATGCTAAGGATTTGTTTTGCAGCACTGAAATCCTACATTGCAAATCAATTTTCCAATTTATTTTGAAGCACATTTATTTCTTGCATGTTAGACCCTATAACGAGCATGTCATCTACATGCAATAGAAATATAATATATCTTCTATCATTATGATTTCTAAGATAAACAAAATTGTCAGAGTGACATCTAGTATAAACTTATTTAGACATAAATATGTCAAATTTTAGGTACCACTTCCCTGGAGCCTGTTTTAAGCCATACAATCTCTTCTTCAATTTTCATTCTAATTTATCCTTCCCTTTGACCTCATACCCTTGTGGCTACTGCATATATATTTCTTCCTCCAAATCCCCATGGAAAAAGGATGTATTTACATATAACTACTCAGGATGAAATTCTTCTACTACCACTAGAATTAAAATAGTTTTTATTCAAGCCACTTGAACAATAGGAGAAATGCATTCATCAAAGTTTACACATTTATTTTGTGCAAAACCGATCACCCCAAGTCTAGGCTTATACCTCTATTTTCCTCCATCTTCTTCCTTCAACCTATAAAACCATTTATTTTGAAATGCTATTTAACTGCATGCAACTTGACTAAGTCCCAAGTCTGGTTATGCATTAAGGCGTCCATCTATTCTTTTATGGATTGCTCCCAGGTCTTCCTGGTTTCTACTTGCATTAATTCTTCATATATTTCTGGTTCACATGAATCATTCAACAATAAATAATATAATGAAGGAGAGTATCCTTTAATGGGTCTATTTATCCTGTTAGATCTTCTAACACCATTTTCCAGTGTTTGAGGTGCATGTTGTTGTTGTTGTTGTTATTGTTGTGGTTGTTGATCATTATAATTTCCAAACACCTTTAATTTTTCTATGATCTCATCAAGCACTGTGGATTCCATGTTTTCTTTTTTCATTTTTATTTTAGTGCGTCTAATCATTATAAAAGATATTTTCATTGAATATGACATCTTTCCTCATAATGATTTTGTGATTTTCATAGTCATATAAGTGAGTGCTGAAATCATTAACACCATACGTAATAAAGGTACTTTTCTTTGATTTTGCCTCAAGCTTTGTTCTATTTTCTTTATTAATGTGGATAAAGGCTTCACAATCGAAAGTCTTTAAAAATAACTCGTGTACCTTTTTACCTGTCCATTCCTCCTCTGGGATACCACCATCTAAGGAACTTGAAGGCCCTCTATTTATTATATAAACAAAAATATCTACAACATCTTCTCAAAATTTTAAGGGAAATCCTGCATGCAATTTCAAGCACCTTTCACGTCCATGATTGTCCTGTTCATCCTTAATGACACACCATTTTCCTATGGTGTTCCTAAAATTGTATTCTCTTTGTGAATTCCATGCTATAAATAGTAGTTATCAAACTGTTTAATGTTGTATTGACCTTCATTTTCTAATTTGAGACACTTCAATTTCTTTCCTATCTCATTCTCAACCAAAGTTGTCCATTTCTTGAAAGTATCAAATACATCAGATTTATTATGAATACAATAAATCCATGTTTTCCTAGTTTCATCATCAATAAAAGTAACATAATAGAAAGAGTCACCAAGAGATGATACTTGAGCACGTCCCCATACATCCATATGCATAAGCTCTATTTTTTCACTCTTCCTTTCTTTCCCAACTATGATTAATATAATTTTGTTTTCCTTTCCATAAAAAAAATTTTCACATAAATCCAAATCAACATGCTTCAAACTTGGCAACAAATTTCATGAGTGAATAATTTGCCTCGCCTTCTCACTCATTTACCCAAGCCTATAATGTCGCAATGCCTTATCTTCTCTTTTGAAGGTTAATGCATCAACATAATTAGAAATACCATTACATAAATAAAACGTACCAAACTCTTCTCCTTTTTCTATTACCAAGGCTCTTTTAGTAACCTTCCAGGTTTTGTCTATGAATGTAGCTACACTGCCTTCACCACCTAACTACCCTGTTGAAATTAGGTTTTTCTTTAGATATGGAATGTGCTTTACCTCCTTCAATATCCATTGGCTTCCATTTTATTTCTTTATAAAAATCTTACCCATTCCAATGATTTTACAAGGTTTATCATCATCCAAACGAACTTGTCCAAAATCTCCTTGAGCATAGTCATAAAATTGTTTCCCATTAGGTGTGGCAAGAAATGAGGCCCCTGAATCTACAACCTAGGCATGAATGATATTATCTAATGAAAGAATCAAAGCATCTTGCAACACATCACATGTGACATTCACTTCATGATTGTTATCTTGTTTTCCATCACCTTATTTTCCCTTTTGAGATTTGCAGTCTTTTTTCATGTGTCCTTTCTTCCTGCATTTCTAGCACACTAGCACTAATCTAGATTTAGATATTCCTTTTCTTGACTTACTACAATTTCCTGGGCTCCCTCCTCTTTCCATTTGTCTTCCCCTAGTATTTACAATCAAAGCATTACCTGGTGTCTCACTTGATATTTTTTGTCCCATTTCCTCGCTAAGGATGACACCAACAACATCATCAAACTTTAAAGTACTATATCTAGAGACATAGTTACTAATATCCATAACTAATTCATTCCAACATTCTGGTAATGAGAAAAGAAATAACAAAGTCCTAACTTGATCATCAAAATTTACCCCTACAGAATTTAACTGACTAGTAACCATGTTAAATTCATTTAAATGATGAGAAACAGATCCACCTTCTAACATATTCATATTAAATAAACACTTCATAAGAAATACCTTATTTGACGAAGTGAGTTTTTCATATGTTTTTGCCAATTCCATCATTAAAAATTTTGTCATCGTTTTCCTCGAAATGTTGAATGCCACTAATGTTGCCAGATACACACGAATTGTTCTTAATTCCTTTTTGTTGAGAAAATCCTATTTTTCAGTTGTCATACTTATTGGTGTCTTTGATTTTCTGCTCAGTGGTTCTTAGAGATCTTTCTGATACATATAATCTTCCATTTGCATCTTCCGTGACTTGTATTTTGGCCCTTAAATTTCTTGACCCTAAACCTACCATCTTCCTCCATTTCTCCTACTCAAACTAGGAACCTTTCTTTCCTACAGGTTTATCGTCCAAATAGACCTTTAGATTTGATACCAATTGTTAGAAATTAATTAATAGAGCAATGAAATATATAAAATATTGCGGAAACAAAAATAGAGAAATTCATAAAACAAGAGAGACACAAATATATGTGATTCATCCAATTTAGGCTACCCCCATGGAGAAACAACCATTCCTTCCTTTTATATTATCTAGCAAAATGAAGATATACAACCTAAAACATATATGTTGTAATTTCCTCCTCGCTCTCACACAACCTCCTCCTCTCTCTCTCTCCCTCTCTCGCTAAGAATAATAATACACAGCCTCAATTCAATTCCCTCACATAAACTGAGGGTTTACTTCTAGGGAAAAAACCCTAAATTAACATAACTTCTACAATCAGATCATCTGCCTAATGAAGGGAAGAAATTGACTATGAAATTATAATAGTTTACAAGGTAAATTTTCATCTATTTTTAGCTCCGGGGGTGCTGCTCTCTAACTGCCCCCATGGGGGGCTCATTAAAAGTAGCCATCACACCCCCTCCATGGACCCCCCTGATGGCTATCATACAGGTGGCGTTGTTGCCTCATTTAGGAACTGGGGTCCAATGCGACTACGACTTGTAAATCAAGAATATAATCATGCTCCACACCCAACACATTATCCTCATGAATGTTGTCAGAACATTAGTCAACCCAAAAGGCATGACCAACAACTCAACGAGGCCCAATTTATATTTGGAAGTTGTTTGCCATTCATTATTTTGTTCAATTGGAACCTGGTGGTGCCCTAACTTCATATTAGTCTTACTAAAGAAATTGACACCCTTAAGCTAATCATGAAGATTATAAATACATGGGATTGGGTATTTGTCATTAAAATTGCCTTTTTTGGGTTTTATAATCAATACAAAGTCTCCTTATCCCATCCTTCTTATACACCAACAAGATTGTGCTCATGAAAGGAAAGGAACTCGATCGAATGCAACCCTTTTTTATGAGGTCAAGAATTTGACATTTTATTTCATCATTCTCTAGAATATATGATCTGCATATTTTTCCACATGGTAAGAGAACCAGGTATCAAGTCAATTGAATTTTTTTCCTACAAATGTAGAGGCATACCCATAAGTGAAATTAAGATATCTTAGTATGCATCTTGAATTTTGTCCACCTACTTCTGCTATGTAGAGAGAATCCAGGATAAACATATGGTGGTCACAATTATCTTTCTTTAAAATTTTCATTGAACCTTGAAGAGGAAAAAAATTTAGTCTGAGAGATTTCTTTTTGATGTTATTTTTTTAAGATGAATGAAATTACAATATTTGGAACTACATTTAGTACCCTCTAGAGTTAACCTCCTAGAGTAATAATGACAGTACAAGGATGGGAATCATAAACAACATGAAATTTATAGATATAATATTTTCCTAAAATAACATCTCAAACCTCAAGTGGGGAAACATCAAACAACATGTCATAATTGAAGTGATTTATGTCAAAAGATAAGTGCATTGTTGTCTTATGTGAGCATCTCATCCCTAACTCAAGAAACCAATGGTGTATGGATGCAGGTATGGCACTATTAGAAATCCCTTCATGAATTTGATTGAGATTAGCTTCTTCTAACTCCTACTATCAATAATTATATGTAGTGGGGTACCCTACACTAACATGTTTGAATGGAAATGGAACTTCCCCTCTTGAGGTTCCTCTAACTCTTATGGTTGGATATTTACAATTACAATGGTAGCAATGGGTTATGCCTTCATTATATACTTCCCTTTAGCACACTTTAAATAGAAAACCAAACCAAATTTAATTTCTTTTTATTGAAGTTCAAAAAACAAGGATTATTTTGAGCAACATTTGTTTGTGTTGTCCTAAGCTCTTTTGTGGAACTCGTGACACTTTCTAGTGTCGTTCTTGAACTTCCCATTATCCTTCATTCCCTACGAATTAGGATCTTTGTCTTGAATTCATATATCCTTTCTTTATTGCTTTTTCTACAAGTTAGGTTTCGTATAATATTCTATTATAGAAAATTTGTGGACATGAACTCCCACTTATTCCTCTACTTAAATTCCTACTCAATTTTGATATCATATTGTTGGGTGCCACTTTTTGATGTTTATTTTAGTCACATAACCTATATTTCACCTCTATTTTCCTTACATAGCTATCATACATCATCCATATTTTACTGAACTTGATTAGATAAAGTCCATTTATCACTTTCCTTTCATGATTAGATTTTTAACAAAATATGTCATTAAAATCAAATTTTTAGCAGATATTACCGGATGTCATAACTTCCCGTAATAGCTCCAAGATTTGCATGTATGCAAGATATATGGGTGCATTTAGAGATATGTGGGATGATACTCAATGTCCAAGGATGGATAAATTCTTATCTTCCTTCATAAAGGAGCCTTGCATTTGCCCGGTCAATGGTGGTCAAACTAGGCCACCTGTTCCGAAAATCCCCCATTTTTGGCAATAAATGAGGATAGTTTTGGCTTCTAAGGGATTTTATTCATATTTCATGGATCTAAAGGTTAAAATCGACCTATTAGCACTTACCTAGGATCTCAAAAATTGATTTGAGCATTTCTTACAATTTTGGTTATCAAACCTCTTGTATAAATATGTAGTAGTTGAAGTAAGAGACATGTTATTTTTGGAAAGAATGCTAATTGAGTAAAACTAATACATTTGGAGAATTTGGATACATTCGTTGTGCTATTTGGATTATGTTGATTCTATTATTCAAGCTTTCTTAACTAGTTTTCATTCAAGTATGCAAGCGAAACATGGAGGGCCCCCATTGCCAAGCATGTACACTTAGTCCTTAAATGTCTCGTTTGCATTTTCAATTTGTTGTAGTTTCTTGTATGACTTTTTATTTTTCATTAATTCAACAAACATTAACTGTTGCTAAAGTCTAACATAAATTATGCATAGATTTCTTTTAAAATAGCTTGATGTGTCCTTACTTGCAACAATAAAATATTTTCAATTTGTCATATTTCGCAATTCATTGTTATGCTACATTAGTATGTCATTGCTAAAAAATAATTTTATGGTATAAATGTTGTTATGATTTTGAAACATTATGAATACTTACTTAGAACATTTAAATCATTAAGATACATTAGATGCAAAGTGTGTTTAAATTCATTACTTTGAATAAAGTTGTCCAAAATTAGTCGAGATCTAAATTCCATATAAATTGGTGTGCTTGAAGGTTATACAATTTTTTTATTGAAATTAAAATATATGATCTGATTTACATGCCTAAATTGGACCAAAAGTTTTGCTGCCATTGCTCGGGAACCTCATTTAGATAGAACTAGTTTAGAAGTTTAAAACAAAACCCCCCCAACCACTTAAAAAACGTCCATATAATAATCCATTTGCAAGACAAGACCTATCAAACTTCAAAAAGACGATGCTAAATAATTTATTTAGTGAAGGAGGGTATGCCACCACAACGATATTCTTAAATTCTTGTCCACGATTTAGAACTATCAGTAAGGATACATTTTCATTTAAAACGATAGAAGAGGAGAAAGGCATCTATGAAGAGGATCCGCAAAAGGGAAACCTAGAAGCTTTTTGCAGCTATCTTTGTAAGGAGGACAAAGATTCATTGGTCATGTCCAATGGAGATCAAACATTAGAGCCAGAGATTGAATAGTTTATCTCTTCTCTATCACAATATCACTTGTGCATTCATGAATGTAATGAACAAATTTTAGAAGAAGTTCATTGTATGACAATAAAGGAAATCCAGAGAGACAAAGATCATATTGAAACATGGTTCCAAAGAATCAATAGGACACCATACAACTCCATTTTTTGACATTTCCTGGCATCAAATCAGTATGAACAATTGATCTCTCATGTCCAAGCATTCATTCAGGCATATTTTTCAAATTTAGATAAGAGTTTATTTATGATCTTGTTACACAATTGGATCCATTGGAAATTATCTTATACTTAAGGGAATGTTTTATTTTTCCAAATATAATAGGATATTATATAGGAATAAATTAATAAAGAAAATAAAAGAAAATAAATTGCATAATAAAGTTATTTCAATATTGTATGAATAAAACTCGTTTTGAGTGGTTTTTATGACAAAATGCAGTCGTGACAGTCCTATTTTGGAGGACCATATGGGATTCTTTTAAAAAAAAAATCTACACAAATAAGCCTTTGAAATCTACTTTCTAACCCATTTTTAATTTTTCAATTTGCATCTACAACGAAAAAATATGGTCAAAACAATTACTAGGTCTCAAGCCAAAAATTCAAGAACAACGTTCGTACAACTACGATTTGAGGGATTTAATGGAAATATTTTTACATGATTTTTATAGGGAATATATCTATTACAATCTAGTTTCAATTACAATTTTAATAATCTCAAGCCAAAATTTTCTGAAAAATTACACTCAAATTACTAATTGTTTTGTCATAAAATCTGTATAATGACAATTCTACATATTGATTATTCATTGACATATCTCAAATAACAAATCATCTTCTATGAAAAACATTTTCATAAGGGAGATTTGAAAGCAAATATAGTTTAATCCACAATTTGAATCATCCCATTTGGAGATCATATGTAAAGGTTATGCCACATTTAGTAACTACATGTCTCAAAACAACATGGTGAAACTCTCATTTCTTTGTCTTTTCATAAGTGGATTTGAGATATCAAATTAAGCTAGATTAAAAAATTGTTTATATTTAAGGTTTTTACATGGTTCTAAGTTAATATCCAAGTGGAATCACATAAATCCATGCTTTAATGAAAATGGTATGCTTGAATTAGTGATTGTTGATCTAGAAAGCAATTCACGAATAATCCCATCAAGTAAGGTGTTCCTTAGTAGGTTTGACATGTAATTTAAACTCACTTTTAAAACTTGATTATACTGGAAATATCCCTATGAATCCACTTCAATATATATTTGAAATCACTTCCATTGTATATAAAAGGAATATTTCGTGAAAAAAACACTTCCAAGAGATCTAGGTTGGCCACCACTTTCAACAGGTAAACAAATTAATTTTTATTCGCCTATCTTATTTGGATTTGTTTTTTTTAGGAATTGTTGCATTTCTTTTACATTATTATTAGAAGGATAAATACCAGTTGGATTTCTTCTCCCATCATCTCACATTTTATTACAAACAATGCTTAGTTTTTGTGGGTCTTAGGAAGTCGAAAGGGTCAAATCTATGAACAAGTGATTTTCAAAGTCAAAGTTTTGGAAATTCATACATGAGGGTATGAAATATTGAAGTTAAGAAAATTGGAACATCATCTGACTTTGAGTTCAAAATCCTTGGATATTGTCACAAAAGCCTTCCAATGGATGATCGACAGATACTTGAAGATTAATTGAGATCAAGGAAAAAGCCATGAAATCAATCGTCAAAAGAGGAAATCAAGTTCCATATCATGTCAAAGTGACATAAAAAATTGAAGAGACCTCTCAAGAGCTCTACCATTCATAATTCCATTCATCCACCCTGCTATATGCCATTTTCCTTCTAAGTTTCATAATACATTCATATTGAAGTCTGAATTCATCCATTTCACTTTCCATCTATTTTCCTTCAAAATATTACTATACTCCCTTACTCCACCAACTTTCTCTTCCATTTAAGATTTAATTTAAAAAAATCAATAAAAAAAAGAGGTTTAGTTGTGAAAAGGCAGGGAACTCTCACAATAAAGACGATAATTGTCATTGGAAAACCAAGTAAAATTGGCTAATGAGAATTCAAAAAAAATATCTACTGGTGGACATTACTTCATTTAATTACGAGGATTTCTTTTGAAGAATATTTGTATCTATAAAATTTATTGACAATTGATAAAATATTTTTCCATACAAAGATACTTGAGGATAAGTCAATTCTAAAGGTCGGGGAGGACTTGCAAAATTTCTGAGTTTTTGGAAATTTGTTTGAAAGCCTTCTAGAAACATCTTCACTACCTTTTGAAGACACTACAGTTTCAAAGGGACCTGTATGATCATACAAAAGGACTTGAATTTTCAGCCATCAATACTATCTTTTGAAGACATTAAAGTTTGAGAGGTACCTAAATTCTTACCTTCTCAACATCTTTAGAAGAGCGACCTGTAGCCTACTCCAACAATGAAAGCCGAAAACACTTCAAGCAATTTATGGGGTCTATAGCACAAATAAATAAAATTTGAAGACAATGACAATAATTTCAAAGCTAAATAAAGTCAAAAGATATTATTGTAGACAAATCAGCTACAAAATCAAAGACAAATCATGACTAAGGAAGTATTTGGAAAAATTGTAAGAGAAATTTATTTTTAATGTTTTAATTTTGACAAATTCCCTCATTTAAAAGTAATGATATTCTACTTATTCTCATTGATTTCCTTAACCATTGTTTCCCTTTCATAGCCATGATTTCATTTACAAGGTCATTGATTTCATTTACCTATCCCTAAGCATAACAAAGTGGTATACAACGCTTCCAAAAACAAAGGGAAATAAGGGAAAATTTACAATATTGGTCACAAATATCAAGAAAAAAAATCATTTCCTAAGCTGCAATGATTTCTACTCTCCAAGGATATTTCAAGGATAAGAGTAATAAATGTTTACATCATGGCACAAGGTTTCATAAAACATGGCATCAAAAATAAGTCAATTTATGTCAACAGAGAGGATATAATAGACCAATTCAAGAAATAATTTTTTTATGTTGACAATTTCATTTCTCAACATCAAAGAATCAAATTCATTTAAGGAAGTGTTGGTGGTGCTGGACTTGCCAACATGTCAAGGGGATCTCCCCCATAAGAATTCCCAATTAGGCCTTAGACCATTTAGTGTAGGACTCCCAGTAGTGAATCGTAAGGTAATGCCTTGACCACGATATCGCACAGAGGCAAGTAAGATAACTCTGTCAGTAGCAAGGGTGTGACTGATGCAGTGAGTCAAGGAAAGTGTATGAGAGGTTCTAACACTTCGAAGGGAGAAGGAGGTGGAGGCGAGTTCCAAGTTCAAAGGGATGAGTCCCAACTCGACTAGGAACACACAACACAAACAGACATGCACAAATTCCAGTGAAGAAGTCCACCCAGATGCAAAAGTCACATGATACAAGGTAAGATAAGATGTACAACACTCACAGACCAGTCCGAGATGAGTGTGACTGTTGTTACAACAAGGTTCATATGAAAGGTCTATCTGATGTCCAATAGAGAAGTCGACACGGAAGGTGACAACATTAACAACAAGATTAATATAATTGCATGTGAATCAGTTCATACACAAGTAAATAAATTAAACAACATATATCATTAAAGAAACAGGAGCAGTGCAACTACAATAACAACATATGCATGAAAACGTGTTGGCTCTTATTATATAAAGAAGTGTAAGTCACAATCATACAATATATCCATATAAACCTACTAGCCCCAACAATGGAACTTTACAACCACATCCACCTGCTCCTCCAAAGAGATGTACTAGCTCCGTGTAGTGGAGAAGCCAAGGCGTGTTACAATACTTGCCGAGCCTTCTTCAAGATATTCTTAGTAGAAGGTTGGCTGACCAAAAGCCTATACAATGATTTATTATGGACTATTTATAGCAAAGGGTCGGGTGACCCTTAACATTCCCCTTTGTGACAGTTCAAGTACCCTTATGACTCTTCACCTAATCTATGATTCTTACATTCACCTATTTACACTTGACTTACACTTGACATTACTCAGCATTACAATGCACATGTACTCATGTGAGACAACATGGCTTGAGCAAGCCTTGCAACACATTACTAACACTCGGTCTGTTATGGTGAGACTAACTCTTTGACATGCTTGTGATGGTGAAGATGGTGAGCTGATTCCAGGCATGGTCATCCATGATGGTGTGCATGCACCTTATGGTGACATCTTGCTGGAGCAAACTCTTGCCTCTGTTGCAACCGATGCATTGGTTTGGCCCCTTCATCCAACTCGTCTGCTAACATGTGCATGGTCTTCTTGGGTACAGTTGAACTGGAAACACATTGATCCATAGTGTCCATGATGATCTTCAAGTGTGTGCTAGTGGTCATGCATATCAACTTGCTGAAGTACATGTTCAGCCCCAGTTGGACTTGCTTCTTGTCTTCACCTTGGTGAGTGTGTTGAATGGGCTGGATTGCATGAGTGTGATCAACAACATGCATGATGTTGAATCCCTTGCATGTGATCAACAACACTTATCACCATGTCTACTTTGTGTCAGTTGTTGGGATGGATAATTAACTTGTCCGGGCGCAGTTTCATCTGTGAATGCATCTTGTGCCCACTGTTGTTCATGTTTATGTTGTAACTCATTCATCTATCTATGGAACTTCATGTTCTTCCTGAGTTTCTACTTCAACATATGCAACTCCTTATTTGTTCCTTCTTCTGCCTTTGTGTGATCTTCATGTCGCTTCATCACTTCATAGCCGGAGTCTCCAAAGTTTCTTTCATCATCAATGGACCTACTTGAGCTTGCAACCTTGTTTCGCCTCCTTGTTGTCAACAACCCTCCTCCTGCATTCGTTGCATTTGGTATGCTGTCTTCAGTTGTTGTTCATGATGTTACCCATTATGATGCTACTACTATCATATCTTAATGTCCTTATCTACGAACAACTTGATTTCTTTGTGGGTAGGCAAGTCCATGGACACTTGATCGATTGCATCGCCAAGTGTGCTCTGAATGATGTCTTTGTCTTTGCACTCCTAGAAACCATTGAACCTATACTGTTGAGAGGCAGATGAACACCTGTGGTACCTAGAGACATGGCAACACTCATGGAAAGGAACATGTCAGTTAGAAACCAAAATGAACATGAGAACTGACTTACAACATACCTAGGTGCATGATCATGAAGGTTGCGCAATTTCATCCAGGAGGTCGGGAGACTGACTACCTAGACTACACAAGGCACAATCTAGGGTATTGGGAGACTGGATGACTGCTAGAACTACAGAATGGATATTCAAGTCTCACTTTTGACTGCTAGGATTACGTAATATGCAATTCCAGCTGGGATGGACTACTGACCTGGGGACAAATTTGAGAAATTTCTTGGGCCATGTAGCCACTGCCCTCCAGAAATGCACAAATTAGTCCCGAAGGCTAGTGGTGGGTAGGAATCTTCAAATCCGGAGAGGAAGGTGAGCCTTCCTTCCCCATATCATGCAATGCAGCCTTGGTTAAGGCAGGGTGCGGGCAAAGGTTGGCCCGAATCACCAATGGGAAACTAAAAGAAACTAAGATAGTAAATGCATGGTGACACTACATGATAGAAGAATCGATTGAAAGTGCACAAAAAACATGAATGAAAGATTCAGAAAATAGATGAACATGCATGTGGGTGAGGCAGTTCGTTGGTTGGGCAAACATTTGTGCAAAACAATGTCATGCATACGACAACAGTGAGATAGCAACAAAAACTGAAACAGAGCTAGGACAAGCTAGTATATATGTAAACGACAACAAGTGTTCAAATAAATCAAGATAATAGTACTCCCACAAGTGAAAACACAAAAAATGACAAAATTGCACCATAAGGCATGGGAAGCGGGGTTACCCCAAAACAATTGAGGTGAATGTACCAACTACTCCTAGATGTGATGTGGGATGTTAGATCTACAAGTTTGATGTGACGAATGAGCTCTACAACTTCTGGTTGATGAGTTTTGATAACATCGAGGTTGTGACGTGCATGCCATGAATCTAGGGGAAGCGACGCTTGGTGGGAGATTTTGAATTACTCCTTGCATGTAATCTCCAACTGCCAAACATAGATCCCTGAAACAAGGGATGCCTTCCCACGCTACCTTAGGAGAAGTAGCCCATGCATGTAGGTTTGTTTTGCGGAGTCCTAGAGGGAACGAGTCAACTCAGCTGCACATCCAAGAGACTGCTCGACTGCTAGAGAAAGATGTACATTTTTGGCTGGGAGCTAGGCTGGATGCCCAAGAGATTTCTTCAACTTCTGGGCAGAGCAGCGGACTATTTCCTACATTTTCACAAGTCTTGGGCTAAACATCCTGCTGCTGCGAAAATTTGTGCAAATCCTGTGGGGAGGGTTCAGTGGAAGGATTACGCAATCCTAGAGTCCAGTAGGTTGTCAGAGAGGATTGCGCAATTCTTGGATGGAAGGTTGGTTTCCCTCTAGAAATGCACAATTTTCAAGGGGAAGCTGCTCAGCCTGTAGCTAGACCAACTCCAAGTGAGCATCCTCTGAGGGGAATGGATGAGCTGTGCTCGACAGGATGCCTTTGTGCAAGGAAAACATTGAAGCCTGAGTACTTGATGAAGCAAGACTAAGTGCTTTGTAAGGTTGGTAGGGAGGCTCTAAAACAAGCTAAGGAAAAATTTTGGCAGGTGGTTGCAGCCTCTATAACAATTGGCAACACACTGGTAGAACTCTAGCTCTCTGCAAAGACCTTGTTCGTGAAAATAAAGTCTAACACCTCCGAAAGGATTGTTCAGTTATTATCTCATCTTAGTTTCACACTAACTTGATTGTAAGATGTAGCATCTACCAAGCCCTTGGTCAATTGGCACACATTCCAATCCAAGGAAACACACTTGATTCGATTAGGGTTGAGGGGTATATAGGTGCACAAGCAATATAGTCGTCAGAGTCTTAGTTTCATATATGGTGTTGCTACACTCCCAGCAGGACTGGACAATACCTTGGTGGAGTGACATAGGAACACAAGCATGGATCTGCTGCCAGTGAGCCTGGTCAATACCCCGACAAAGTTACTTGCATCACCTCCTTGCATAGGAAGACTTTCTCTTCTTTCGCCTTATTCATTTTTCATTTTGAATTTTTTACTTTTCATTTTTTCATTTTTCATTGTGCATAACACTTATTGATTTCAGAGGTAGAAGAGGGATCCTGACTTATTGAGAGCAGAAGAGGTTTTTCCAGAGAGAAGTAGTTAATTTTATCTCTGATGTGCCTGTTAAGTTTTTCTCCCTTACCTTACTCTACTTGACTGAGCTGAAAATGGTTAACCCAAAAAAAATCGATTAGAGAAGGTGACACTAGTTAGCACGCAAGCGTTGTGTTTACACCAAGGTTCACTTTGAATGGTATGTATTTTTCTTCGATGTATAATGGACTAAAAGTAATAATATCATCATATAGAGGCAAGACAACAAATAACTAGGTAGTGATAGTTGTACAAGCCCTCATGTACTTTGCCCAGCTTGCTTCAAGAGACATACATGGTCTCATGCAAAAATAACTTATGAACAAAACAAGCAAATGAAATAACAATAAATAAAGCAAAGAAAGAGCAAAAACAAAAATGGAAGGGAAGAAAGTAAACAAACAAGCAAACAAATCATGTAAGAAAACAAGCATGCAAGCAAACAACTGAAAGAAAACACTACTTCTACTCCTACACTAATGTACATGGGCCTGATGACGTGAAGTGATACTTCCAATGCAACCACCAGAGCATTTTTAGACCCATGTTGGTGAAGGCCCTTTCTTGCAAGCAACCTAGTTGTGCGAACCAGCAAGAAAAAAAGATATAACAATGAAGACAACCACACTTCATGACTCAAAGTCCCAACGAGGCATAAGTGAGTGCATGTGCATGACGGCCAGTTCGTAGAATTATCATGGTGTTATGTGACACTACATGCAACTTTGAAGCATAAGCACACTCTTGACTGTGACATGCAAGCAAACGAAAGAAACAAAGATAACTTGCGTCACGCACTGGTGCTTGCAATGTAAGACTTGTCCAATGCATGAGCAATGGGATCCTGTAGTTTGAGTGGAGGAAGTAAAATGTAAGTGTTAGAGTGATATTGAGTGCATAAAGATGAGTGGTGAGGAGTCTTGATTGTTTGAACAATTTCATGATCAAAAGAAAAACCAACCTCAGGACAGCGAGGGCCTGACATAACCATCAACTCGGGCCAAACTGCCTCGACGACCTATGGGGTTTCAACTTCATTGATAGATGAATCCTCGTAGACTTGTGGCTTAGATAGATTAACAACAAGTGAATCAACATCATGATCAGATGATGAGGTGAAGAGATCATGACTACCAAGATCAAAAAATTCAAGATGTTGGTCGGCATCCTCATGGTTGGATGAATCACATATAGGGGTAGATGAAAAGAGAACAAACTCATCCTCTTTGTTTACGGAAAAGACAGATGAATGATCAAGTGGATTTTCAACGAGTAACTTATCCTTTCCGTTGTCGAATGATGGACTAACATTCAGTGAGTCCTGCGAGTGATCAATAATCAGTTCATCCGTAGATGAAGATACACATGCAAAATCGTGGATGGTAGGTTCACCAAAGAGGTTAGGAAAGAACGAAGGGGACTTAAACAGAAGGGAGTCATCCTTCGCCAAGTATTTATGTTCAAGCTCTCACTCATACTCTTCATGAATAACAGTGCATGTTGGTTGTGCAACACCGACTCCATCAGTGGGTTGTTCCTCATTCGCAACAAGTGAAGAGTCCAGAATGGATGAACACAAGACAACATCATCCGAAGGAACACCTAAGTGCAAAGGTAGAGGTCGAAGAAAATTCAAATAAATAACCAAATGAAAATAACCCTATGAAAATAAAATAAAATATAAAAATAAAAATGGCCCACACTTTTGACCCAGGTTATCCACTTAAAATGTAATATTTTTAAGAAAACAATTAAACTAGATGAATGTTAGATTACCTTAGAGCATGATATTTCACTCCATTGAAACCTCATTGAGTTAAATGTAAACAAAATAATTCAAACTATGACTTATTTTAGATAAATATTATCGCTTTAATGTAAAGAATATTGTTGCATTCATTGAAGCGAGTAGAATGGACTTGTACAATATTTCATTTACCTCTTTAGATTTAGATTTGATTATATTATTTAATTTAGGTTTTTGGATATTTTACTCTATCTTATTTAGGGATATTGACTATTTTAAATTATTGGGAATTAAATGCGATAGGTATAATGAGTGAAACAATGTATTATTTGAAGTAAAATGTATCTCTTAAAATTAAAGGGTAATTTTCTATTAAGGTTGTAGTCTTTTGCTGCAATTGGATCCTTTTGTTCATTGTGTCGAGAGGTTCTCTATAGCCCAGTATGGAGTAGAGCTCACTTAAACATGTAAATGTAAATGCAAATGTAAACATAAACGTTTAATATGTAACGTTTAGCAATTAAAAATCGATCTAATTATTATTATGTATAAACACAATATAAATTTAAAATATAAAGAGGTTTATGAACACCCAAAACATAGTTATGGTAAACAAATAAAAATATAAATAAATGGGAAGTATGGTAAATAAATAAAACCTATTTTTATACTTACTTTAGACGTATGGTAAATAAATAAAATATAAATAAACAAGAGGTATGGTAAATAAATGAAAATGTAAATAAACTAGAGGTATGGTAAATAAATAAAACCTATTCTTATATTTACTCCATAAACCTCTTTATATTTACCATAACTCAAAAAAAATGTTTTTTAGGTGAAAACTATGGGCCAAATACCATTTTAATACCATGCGGGCCGCAAATACTATATTTGTAAAAGAGGTATGGTAAATAAATAAATATAACATAAAGAGGTATGTTAAATAAATAAAAATATGTCAAATAGGATTAGAAATAAACATCTAAACCCTCCTAGATCCATCCTAGATCAAAATACCATGGGTCAAATACCATGGTAAATAAAAAAAATATGTTAAATAGATAAAAATATAAATAACTAGAGTTATGGCAAATAAATAAAACATTTTTTATATTTACTCCGTAATCCACTTTATATTTATGAACACTCAAAAAAGAGGTTTTATTTAGGTGAAGCACATGGGACAAATATCATGGGTCAAATTATTATTAATGACATGCAACAAAACATTATTAACACTAATATTAATATTAATAAAAATAAAGATGGCCCACGGTATTGACCCATGGTATTCATGTGGAATGTAGCCTATTTAAAGTGGGAAATTAAACCAACATAGATTCATCGTTACTCTGGATCTACTAAGAGCTTAGAGGGATCAAATATCTTGATATGCAAACTCGCATAGAGTGAAAAAATATTTGATCTCTCTCGGTACTAAGTGCCTAGAGGGATCAAAACTAGCATGGAGTGAAAAAATATTTGATCCCTCTCGGCACTTGGTAGATCCAGAGTAAATATGGATCTATGCTAGTATGGTGGTAGGGAGGACAATTGTAGAGCGAAGTTGATGGAATTGCAGGGTTCTCTATAGTGCTCTTCCTAGTTGGACATTGATACTATTCTTATTTTTAATGACTATGTTGTTTTGATCAACTCGATTCAGGGTTGTTGCTTTCTTGAGGTTCTAGTTCTTTGGTGCTCTCTAGTGCTCTTGCTGATTTGGCATTGATAATATTCATATTTTTAATGACTGTTGATTTGATCAATGTTTCTTTCTGGAGGTTCTAGTTCTTTGCAGTTGGATTTAGCTAATTAGGAAATTATCGCTTCTTTCTTAGTAGTCTCCTTTCAGCATGTCTATTGGGAGAAGAACATGGAGGCTCATACACTCTCAAAACTCGGTCTCTCGTGTCTCATGTCTTGGCTTTATGTTCTTTGAAATGTTATTTGATGGAAAGGGTTATGGTATTGGATCATTTGAGATTTAATTCTTTTATGTTCTTTGAAAAGTTATTTGATGGAATGGGTTTTGATATGGGGTCGTTTGATATTTAATTCCCATTTCTGATTCTGTGATTTGGTATTCTTTCTTAACGATGATCATTTGGGTGGGGAATATTGTAGAGCCCTCTCTGTTTCTTTCCTTTGGCAAAACTCGGTCTCTCCTGTCTCTGCTTTATGTTCTTTCAAAGTTATTTGATGGAATGGGTTGTCGTATGGGATCATTTGAGATTTAATTATTTTATGTTCTTTAAAAAGTTATTTGATGGAATGGGTTGTGGCATGGGATCGTTTGAGATTTAATTCTCATTTATGATGCTTTGATTTGGTATTTTCTTAACGGTGATCGTTAGCGTGGGGAATCCTCGAGGGTGGGGAATCCTCCAGATTCCTTTATTTTTTATTAATATTAATAACAATAAAGATGGCCCACTGTATTAACCCATGGTATTGAGAACCAATGGTATTCATGTGGAATGTAGCCTATTTAAAGTGGGAAATTAAACCAACATAGATTCATTTTTACTCTGGATCTACTAAGTGCTTAGAGGGATCAAATATCTTGATATGGAAATTCATATAGAGTGAAAAAATATTTGATCCCTCTCGGCACTTGGTAGATCCAGAGTAAAAATGGATCTATGCTAGTATAGTGGTAGGGAGGACAATTCTAGAGTGAAGTTCATGGCATTGCAGGGTGCTCTGTAGTGCTCTTCCTAGTTAGGCATTGATAATATTCTTATTTATAATGACTATGTTGTTTTGATCAACTCTATTAAGGGTTGTTGCTTTCTTGGGGTTCTAGTTCTTTGGTGCTCTCTAGTGCTCTTGCTAATTTGGCATTGATAATATTCTTATTTTTAATGATTGTTGATTTAATCAACGTTGCTTTCTTGAGGTTCCAGTTCTTTGCAATTGGATTTAGCTAATTAGGAAATTATCTCTTCTTTCTTAGTAGTCTCCTTTCAACATGTCTATTGGGAGAAGAACATGGAGGCTCATACAGTCTCAAAACTCAGTCTCTCTTGTCTCATGTCTCGGCTTTATGTTCTTTTAAATGTTATTTGATGGAATGGGTTGTGGTATCGGATCATTTGACATTTAATTCTTTTATGTTCTTTGAAAAGTTATTTGATGGAATGGGTTTTGATATGGGGTTGTTTGATATTTAATTCCCATTTCTGATTCTTTGATTTGATATTATGTTTTTACGATGATCATTACGGTGGGGAATCCTGTAGAGCCATCTCTATTTCTTTCATTCGAAAAACTCGGTCTCTCTTGTCTCTGCTTTATGTTCTTTGAAAGTTATTCGATGGAATGGGCTGTGGTATGGGATCATTTGAGATTTAATTATTTTATGTTCTTTGAAAAGTTATTTGATGGAATGGGTTGTGGCATGGGATCGTTTGAGATTTAATTCTCATTTCTGATGCTTTGATTTGGTATTTTCTTAACGGTGATCGTTAGGGTGGGAATCCTCAGGGAATCCTCCAGATTCCTCTGTTTTTCTTTCTTTTTGGATCTTCTTTTCTTGAGAA